>ML842485.1:39703-54493 GCA_009831015.1 Picea engelmannii | reverse complement strand
CAATGCCAATCCTCTCAAGAGGTGAGTGGAATGGCCCTTGCTATAGTGCTTGAATGATTCAAAGAGAAAAGAGGATTCTCCAAGAAGAATTCTTGCAGCATAACAATACCTTGAAGTTCTTATTTTCTTAGCACACCCATGGCATATATTTATAGTGTCCATTCATGTAAAGATATAACTGGTTCATAATGTGAACAAGAGGCCTTTTAGGGCACTTCCTAGCCCTTGACCAACCTCCAAGCTAGATTTCTCTCAAATATGAGTGTCAAATTGTGTTGGAAGTCGGACTGGAAGTGGTTGAGAGGCTGACAAGATTCATAAATGCGTCGTTCATAAGAAGTACACGGGTTTTCTCGTAGACAATCGCACATCCTACGCATTATGTGCATAGTGCGCACTTAGGGTTTTGTTGGCCCGCACATTCTGTGCACAATGCGCGCTTAGGGCTTTGTTGGCCCGTGCATTCTGCACGCAGTGCGCGCGTTTCCTTTGATGAATTTGCGTACTTTGATTTATGAACAAAGGATATGGTTTTATGCCTTTTTGATAGATGTTGATGTTGTAGGTGTATTAATTGCTGCTAGGAATGATGTCTTTCTTCGACCGTTGTTTGTAATGTTGCAGACGATTTTTTGGTGATAACAGATGCCCCTTGATGTGTGAGGTTAGGAGCATACGTATAGCTGAAATGCATCAATGTTTCTTTTCAAGCTAAGAGTGCCATTGTGAGGAAGAGTGAAGAGAGGAACCTCAAGAGTGATCCGTCGGAGGGAGAGGGAAACTGTGGGAACCAAAGCTTTCTCTAGGAAGAAAAATAAAATATGTATACAAACGAGGCGAGCATGCCCCATGCTCGTGTCATGAAAGCAAAATGTGGGACTGTAACTGAAGTGTACGATGATGTAGATAGCTGCAGCGCCCTCGGGGGTGGTTGATAACGACAAATGATAGTTCTGAATGGTGAACTGGCTCTAAATGGAGTAATCGACGATGGTAAGAAGGGTCTATGACGCAAAGGCATTGATGGCCTATCAAATTCAGAGGTCTTCGGTTGGTATGGAAAACTACAACGGTCGCATAATAAGACCCACCTTAACATGAGAGTTTGCTGAAGTCGAATGTTATGGGGGTCAACGGAAGCAAAAAGTGATGATGACTCTCTCTGTTTCGTTCGAGACTCCTCATTGAAAAGGTAATGAGAGTCAAGATACTGTCGCCCTTCTGGAAACTGTGTTGATGTCGACATGAAGGGAGACATGACGTCAAGGAGCAAGGGGCTTCTTGAAATCCACTAATTAATAGGTGATATCAGGTACTGATGGGTAACATGGAGGAAGTCAAGACACTATGGGACTCAAGACTGCCCTTGGTTAGGGTGTTGAAGGATGATTGGCAACAACCGTAAAACTAGATCTAGTGTGAGGGAGACAACTAGACATGAGGTTAAACTGTGTTGGAGTCTGATAAGGTGGGCAAACTCAAAGATCGTGGTTACATGGATTTGGGATACTCGGGGTTTGTCAAAGATGTCTATATGCAAAAAGGGTGGATGCCCCAACCAAGGGCGACATGGGTTGCTTTGCCGGGTAAAAGAAGGCCATTGGGTATGATGACTAAAAAAACTATGTATATGCTGGAAACAAGGGCTTTATACAATTACCAAATGAAATAAAGAATAACTTGGGTTAAGTATACAAATACAGAAATGGGTGGCCTAGTGAAAGATGGCTTGGTCTATTTAGGGCACAAGTTTGTGAAAGAGAACTGGTGGAGGCCCCATGGGTGGGTTTCTATATTAGGTAAATGGATGGAGGACAATCTGCAGATGGGAAGCCTGATGGTGGATGAGATGGAGGGATAATGGAATTGCGGGGGTGCAGCCAACAGAACCAAGTGTAGGATGATATGACCTGGGAGTCCATTGGGAAGGTTAGCAATATGATAAGAAGAAGTATGGGGTTCATTCTCGGAAGTGCAAAGACTATCGTGACTCCCAATCCTAGGGGGTGAAGACAACATGAGTGTCAAGTTGCCAAGGGAAACTATGAATGGGAGAACTCATGTGGGTGAGAGTGCTATCAGTTGACAATACCGAAATGTGGCAGAGGAAAAGGCACTGCAGAGCTGGATGTAGGGACCCTAAAGACAAATGTCAGAGGGTGTGACTGGGATATGAAATTGTTTATAGAGGGAGTAATTACATGTCAATGTCGAACATATACCTGAAGGGGTTGTAAGCTTGCTTAACAAGTACCTGGACATAAAAAGATCAATACCCGACGTGAACAATATTTGATGATAAAGAACATATAACAACTTATTTGATAAAACTGAAAGTAAGCATGCGTACCTAAACGTGGCGTGAAAAAAAGGCTCCTCCGAGGAGAAGTGTGAGGATCGCAAGTCATGAAATCGATGCCCCTTTTACAAAAGGGGCCGACCGTGATGACTGGATGTAGAAGAGATGGTGGAGCTCGTGCTTTGTTTGCATAAAGCTGACATTTATCGCATCGCTTAACAACGTGGATGCAGTCATGAAACAAAGTAGGCTAGAAGTATCCTACTCGAATGATTTTTTGAGCGATAGACATACCCGAAAGGTGACCATCGCAAGCGCCGCTATGGAAATCATTTAAGACTATGTCGACTTCGTCGATGGTAAGACATTGCCAAAGGATGGTATCGACCCCATGTTGGTAAAGAATGTCTCCGGTGAGGAGGTATCGGGGAGACTGATGGTGAATGCATCGGTGGTCATCTCTAGAGAGGTGAGACCTGAAATTTTGTGTACGAAGGTAGACGAAAAGGTCGCCGTACCAAAGGTTGTCTGAGGGGATGAAGAAGAGGAGTTCATCGGGGAAATATTCATTGATGGTGGAAGCTTTGGCGTTTGAGGGAAAAGTCGTAATGAGTTCGGCTAAGACCAGAGCTCTCTTGCTTTTGGGGGTGGAGAGTTGTAGATCGTATTCCTGGAGGATAACGATCCATTGGGCAAATTTTCCGCTGATCTGTCGTCGGCTGAGCAAGTATTGCACGGGGTTGGAATCTGCTACGACCTTGGTAGTTCGAAGCAGAATGTAATGTCACGATTTTTGGACTACGAGGACAACTGATAACGTGAGATTTTCATCATGATTATATTTTAAGGGTGGTCCTGAAAGGTTTTTACTAATGTAGTAAATCACATGTTCACGCCCATCATCCCCTAATTGGACAAGAACTCCTACAATTGAAACAATAAAGGCTGATAAGTAGAGGATGTAATCATGATCATAGTCCGGGGGACTAATAAAAGGGGCATTTGATAGGGCGACTTTTCAATCATCAAAAGATGTTTGAGAATTTTCATCCCATCGAAATGGGATATCATGGCGCAGTAAGTGGAGAAAACCATGTGCGCGAGTGGTGTAGTCTGGGACAAAGCGACGTAAAAATTTCACTTTGACTTGTAGACTCTGCAATTGGCGTAAAGTCCTAGGTGGTGGAATTTATGTGATAGCTTGGATCTTGAGGGGGTCTACAATGATGCCGTGTTGGGAGACAATGAACCCGAGGAGGCGCCCGACAGTGACGCAAAAGACACACTTGAGGGGGTTCAAGTGGATACTATATTGGCGACATCGTTGAAAAACTATGCGTAAGTCGTCTAAATGTTGGGTTCGCTTTTTGGATCGAGCAGTGAGGTCATCCAAATAAGCAATAATGATGCGAGCGAGATCATGAAAAATGTAGGTCATGGCCTGTTTGTATGTAGCACTGGAATTTTTGAGCCCGAAGTGCATGACGTGATAAGCAAAGGTGCCCCAAGGGGTTGTAAAAGAGGTTTTGTATTGATCTGTTGGGTGAATTTGAATTTTGTTGTAGCCAAAGAACCCATCCATAAAGGACAGTGCCTCGTGGCCGGCGCAATCATTGATTATTTGGTCGATGAAAGGGGTTGGGAAGCTGTCTTTGGGACAAGCGTGGTTGAGGTCATGAAAGTCTATGCAGACGTGAATAGTTCCCTATTTTTTGTTAACGAAGACGGGGTTCGAGACCAAAGAAGTGTATGCAATGGGGTAAATGAACCCGACAACGCGTAATTTGTCAATTTCGGCTTTGATAGCCGCAACTTTGGACGAGTGGAGGGGGCGTTGCTTTTAACGAACAGGGGCGATATCTAGCCATGTGTTGATACGATGTTCGACTATAGAAGGATCGAGGCCAGGCATCTCCGTATATGACCAGGAAAAAATATCTTGGTATTCCTGAAAGAGATCTTTGTAAGCAATGATTTCTTCAGGGGAGCATGCAGCGCCAATGGTGATCTCTTCTACGATGCCTGGTTTAATGGAAATGTCAATTTTGACTGTGGGTGAGATGTTGGCCATGTTGCCTTCTTCAAAAGCATCGGGGGCAGGAATATGATTTTTGAACTAGTCAATATGCCCTAGAGGAATAAAATCCTTGGTTTTGACTGCACACAAGGAGGCTTGGTCAGGAGGGTGAAAGACTTCTTGTGAGAGAAAAAGTGCACGATGATGGAGCACATTCCATGGGCAATAAGGGGTAGTCAGTTCTTCCAAGATATCTTCGTCGCAGTGAAAAATACGAGAATACAGGGGATCCTGGGAGATGGTAGGGGGAACCGTCAAAGGATAAGGGTTATTGGCCTCAAGGGATGAGGACATAGAAGTGGTATCGCGTATGGGGTGTGATGGCTCGCTTGACATAAACCAAATGTCAAGACAATGTGGATGATAAATTGTGGTGGGGGGCAAGATCTCATATGGGAGAGTTGCCGGAGAATTGGGAGGATATGTGGGAATATCCTCAGATAGTTGAAATGTGAACCATGGAGGAATGGGGAGTAACTCAGGTTCAAGGGAGGTGACGATGACACTATCTGGGGAGTGGATGAGGGGATTATGTTGTATCACGAGTGGTGGGGTGATCAAATGAGGTTGAATAGGGGTAGAGTGATGACCTCGGTATTCAACAGTCAAAGGACACTGGTACGTGAAATGAGCAAGTGAGTCACAGAGAGCGCAAGGACATCTCATTCGTTCGGGGACTAACGAATAAATATAACGAATGTCAGTAATTTGAGCATCAATATGGAGTTCCTGAGAGGGCTTAGGCAGGGATGTGTGGCATACTGAGACCAATGTTTGGTGAAATTGAGGTAGAGTTGGGCAATGATGAGTTTAATGGCCATATTATGAGCATATGGCACAAGCGAAATTGGGTCGTAACCCTTTCTTGCGTGTGGTTGAGGACTCTATAGTAGCGGTGGATGTACTTGGGGGAGTGGCCAGCAATGGGGTTGCTTTAGGGAGTTGGATAAGATTGCGTAACTCAGGAAGAGTAGGACATCTGTTAGTGGGGTGTCCTTCTCTTTCACATAGTGCACACAAAGGTAGAGCTCGGGGAGGGGGTGGAGCTATGGGCTTGTTCTTTCTTCGTCTGCCCCTGGTGGTGGCGATGTTGCCTCTTGTTAGAGGTGGGGGTGGTGTGGTAGGAGCTTGTACTGGGATCTGCATCGGTAATCCCTTTGTCCGAGGAGGGAGAGATGGTGTAGGAACCATGGAGGGTGGATGGAGATACCATACAAGGATGGCGATAACCATGTTAGTAAGGGTGAGGGTAGGAGCGACCTGGAATGATTGGACTCCAGGTGATGGGTAGAAAAAGGGGATTTGGGTAATGTCTTGGGGGACTATCTCCCAAACCGGTATTTTCCCTTGGAGGGGGGGAAAATCCGAGACAAGTGGTGCGATGGTGTTTTCAGGGAATTCCCGAGGTATTAGTTCTCCGAATGGTGGAACTTTGATGTGAGGAGGGGACTCAGTAAGAGGAGTATTGTTGCCGATATTTGTTCTATTAGAGGAAACTACACACACTTGTGCTGAAATAGATGAGTTTAGGAGAGGTGGTGATCCATGATAAGTTCCTAACAAGGATGGGTCTTTGAATATTCCAGGGCCAATGTTGACGATTGGAAAAGTATCCAAGCTAGCGCAGAAAAGAGGGAGGATGTTATCAATGTTGGCAGAATGATTAGGCTCGTAATGTGTAAGTTGGTCAATGGTGACAATTTTCCTGTTATGGGGGAACATCATCGTACGAAACACATAAGAGGCTACCACCTTCATAGCATACATGTAGCTACGTCCAAACAAGAGATTGTAATCAAGTGGGGCGTCGATAACTTCAATGTCAATCATGATGGTTTTTCCCCCAAGTTCTACGAGGACATTTTGGAAGAGCCCTTCATGGGATGATGGTCGACCGTCATAAGCTCTTAGGGTGATGGCAGATGGTACTAACTCCGGTGAGCCAAGTTTATGCCATACTAATTTGGACACGATGAATGTAGATGCACCTTCATCAATGATGCACCGATGAACTGTGATGTTCCAGATCTTAAGTGGTATCTGAAAGGCTACCAGAGTGGGGAGACGTGGTTCTTCGCTATCTAAATCAAAGGTGATTAGTTGAGTATCAGCTGGGTCGACTGCCCCCAAGGCGGAAAGCAAGGATTTGCACTGTGATGGATAGGTTTGGAGGACTTCCAACACATATATGGCAACATGAGACTATGCTAAGTCATTGACCAGACTGTAATTATGGGATGCCCTAGAATGAGGGTTATCTACATTCCGTCGTAAAGGTATGCGGGGTATACGAGGGTTTGGTTCAGTGTTAGGGCATGGGATCATCAATGGTTTTTCTGATGTAGCTGGAGTTGTTTCTAAGGTGGTTGGGGTAGAGTTGAGAGGCATGTTGTGTTGACGACCGCGTGTTTGCAGAATAATCTATTCTTCGCTGGTATGGAGGATACTGCGATCGACTGGATTTCCGAGTTGATTGAGACCTAGGTTTTGATATTGCCCCATTTGTGGTGGGGTAGAGTTTATATCTTGTTGGGTATTCATTACACCTTGGTGTGGAATGGGGTTTTTCAAAATGACAAGAGGTGGTGGTTGCAAATAATGTTGCAGGGCCGACTGAGGGGCAGGTGGTGCCGAAGGGCATTGTGGGTTCATGGATTCTTTCATCCGTTTGTAATTGGCAATTTGGGGGCAGTGGTGAGTATAATGTCCATACTCACTGCATAGGGCGCAAGGGAAGTTAGTTATGATATTGTTGTTCTTCCCTTGTCATGGTTGATTGTTATTGTTGACCCCTTGGGGGTTTTGGTTGCCTTGATTCTGATTCCCCCCAGCGGAACGGTTTTGTTGGGGGTTATTTTCTCCTGGTCTTGGGTTGTTATTGTTTCGATTTTTCCCTTTCTTCTTGGCATTATTCAAATGATGAGCCAGACTTTCCGTATTCAACTGTTCAAAAGCATGAACATGTTGAATGGGAGAGGGATGAACAAAATTAACGTAGACAGGTGGTTGTCCTGGTGGAGGAGCAACTGGTTGGGGAGGACCAGAAAATGGAAAATATGGATTGTTTTGTGGAGATGATCCATATGGCGTATAGGAAGTTGAAATACTTCCACTACCATTGGGGTTATATGCGGGGGTTGTGGGTGAACCCGTACTTGATTGAGAGACCAGATGCATCATGGGTACTAGTGGGGGTCCTCCCAACGACGGAGGGGGAACCACAGGGTATGACTGTTGGTGGGTGGGAGGAGGGTAATAAGACGTCCCTCCATATGGTTGTGAATACTCATTTGCACCATAAGTAGGTGATGGGTGTCCGTAAGGGTTGAGGTGTGTCATAGAACCAATCAACCCATCCGCAACGTGAGAAACCTCGGGTTTGTCTTGGCCAAATGGTAGGGGTCTAGGTGCATCAAGCAATACTGTGTACAAGTAACCTGACTGGGCATATATGAGGTCAAACTGTTGGGTTTTTTCTGATGGCTTTCTCTTCTGATTGAGGAAAAGTGGATGCTACATCTTTGGCAATCACAAGGACGAGCGATTTAAAAAACCAATCAAGACATTTTTCTTTGGTGGTTCCTGCTTTACACAAACTACGTCGTCAACACCATTCATGGATGCGGTCAACGATATGGATAGTAGTGGTTTGTTTGAACTCAGAGAGAAGTTCTAAGCCAGTGTCATGACGAACTGGTAATTGGAAAAATGACAAAAAGGCCTTGGCCAATGATTCAAAGGTCACATGGGACCCTGATTTTTCGTCCACATACCATTTGGATGATGAACCGGCGAGGGTTCTTTTAAATAACCTCAAGCGGATGGAATCATCCATGATGTTGTTTGAAGAGCACCATAAGTGGAGGGTCATAACATGGTTGGCGGGGTCTTCCCCTGGTTTTCCTTCAAACTTCAGAATATCTGAAGGGAATTTGGTAGGCATATTGGGTCAAGTGGCATAATGTAAAATGGGTTCATTCGTGAGTTTGGTTAAATCAAGAATGTTGAGGGATGCCAAGTATGGTAAAGGGGGATTTGGCGACAGATTAGTTCCAACCATTGTGTGTGTAGGTAGTGAACCTGTCCCTTGAGAGAGATTTGGTGGGTTTGTACTTCTTCCTTGAGAAAAAGTTTGACCCCCGCCTCCTTGTGAAGGAGAACCAATAGATGGATTGCCTTGGGTATTTGACCCAAGAAAAGTGGAACCAAGTAAAGCTGATTCCAAAACAGTAGCACTCATTGGGGTGTGAGATGGTGGAGCTGGTGAGTTGGCGAGACTAGGGACTCCTTCTAGAATAGGAGGGAGATTCTGCAAGCGTCTAGAACAAAGCAAATTCCGTGGTTCCCCGATGGTTTTGAATAGCAAAGTGAATGTGTGAAAATGGTGACAAGAGAGAAATAAATGAACAAGTGTTTTTTATATTTTTGACCTTCACAAAATAGTATAACTCACAATTGGATGTAATCAAATGAACATCATACATTAATCAATTGTGAAATAAACAAGCATGTGGATAAGTGGATTTTGTCCACGTGGGGAGAAAACAAAAATAAATGCTCGTGTCCTAAAAGACTTATCGTCCTTCCTCTCAATTTAGCACTAGGCCTTCCAATAACACTCGACAATGGGGTCTGAATCCATCGGAAGAGGAACTAGTGAATGTTGAAGTAGTCAGTTATAATGAGGGGTAGAGGGTGCATATCCCGAAAGAGTTGGCGATATTTCCCAATAGCCACACAAAATCTAACCAAGGTGTGATTGTATCCCACAACTGCCACCTGGGTAGATACCCTATGTTTGGCCATTAAGTACCTTGGTCAAAGTGCGACATTTAGATTTTCGGCCTAAAAAACGGGTCATGGGCTGGATACCCTCACAAGAGTTGGGTGACTCAAGAAGGGATGCGTAGAACAATCAGACCTCAGCCTTCAACCCTTCACGAGTATCTGCCTGCCTTATGGTATAGAAACATTTGACTTGGAGGATTTGAAGGATCCCTATTCTCAAATTCTATTGTTTCAAAATGCGAGAACCTAATAACCGGGGGTTATTTGGATGCCTACCCCCGAGATCCTACCTAGACTACAAATTTCTTTTGAGCACCTCCTGTGGAGGAAAATTTAGTGTGTTCTTAAATTTTTTTTAGATGGAGTGGGCTGAGAGATTGGAGTCATGGACCAACCTCGTTTGAATTTAATTGGTGTGGATAATTTCTAAAGAAGTAGTCAGATCTTTCAGAGTTCCTTTGAAGTATTTTGTGGGTACTTAAAAATAAAGCTTACTTCAACCTCCACTATTATAATAGAAATTAAGTGTGTGATGAGTGGCTTTGTGTGCAAGAAAGTGAAAAGTGTGCAAAATATTTTTAATAAGTTAAGTGTAAGATTGTAGCATGTGGACTTCCTGCGGTCCTTACAAATATTTTTACCTATCTTACTAATTTATTTGGTAAAACCTTGCGGAATATTTAAAGCCCTAGAGAACTAGCAATGTGGACATATGGGTCCTTACTTGATCCTTTCAACTCTCTAGAATGTTGTCTATACTAGAAAAACTTTTGAAACTATCCTAGGATTGTATACATGTGAGAATGTATGGGCCCGTTACTTGATCTTTTGAACTTTCCTAGAGTGTTGTCTAGACTAAGAAAGCTTTTTGAAACTATCCTAAGATTGTAAACATGTGGGCATGTATGGGCCCTTACAAAGCTTTAAGATAATTTTCAAAACTAAGAGGTACCCTGAGGGGGTTTTGTCCTCTCCTAATGATTAAAGAGAGATTAAATTTCCTTTTAACCACCTTTTCTAATTCCTGAGATCACACTTGGATGCGGGGGAAGAGCATACTTGGTGGTTAAAATTGACTTCTAGTTCCAAATTATTTGTTTGTGTTTGAAAACGCAATAACCTTAACTCAAAGTTTTAAATGCTAAATGAGTCATCCATGTGGCAACAAAACAAAGAGAAGAATAGTGATTCTTTTTACCCCTATGTGCTTATGTTTGCTAAACTTTCTTGTAAGAAAGGACTCTAAGTGAAGTGTGATTGCTTTACAAAGTGTAGGAAATTAAAATATGAATGCAAGAGGCCCTCAAATCACTCAAAAAACCCTTACAATTTACAAAATATTGAACTTGTGCGCGGGTTGTAGTTCTGTCAGTCGCACCAAGTGCGCAAAATGCGCGGGTTTATGAAAGAGCTTACGTGCACAACGCACAGAGTGCACGTCTGTGTGTTTCAAAAGCCGCGCACTTCCCGTCACGCGTCGGGGAAGAAATTTCGAGATGAAATTATCTTGCCTTAGCTCTGAATTTTGGCTTTGGAAAACTGGATTAGGCTGGTTTTGGTACCTGCATATCCAAACAATTAGAAAGAAGTACTCTCAAGACTTAAATAGGGAGGAATTTGATTCACATTCCCCAGTATGGTCGCCAATCTATTGTGTTGGTTTTGTCACATGGGTGAGAAAAAACACAACACTTACTTGCCTAGTTAAGTCAGCTAAACAAGACAAAGGGTTGTGAGTTGATTAGATAACCAAATACATATGAAACAAGGAAGTCAAAATAAAAACAAAAGGAAACAAATGTTAGAAAACTTACAAGAACTAGAACCATGAAAATGACAATCATATAACTACCAATCAATCAATATATTGATATGATAGCATCGTAGAGAAATACAAGGACTTATGAATCCCCTCTTCCTCCTTGGGAGGGTCTAGAGTTCCCTACTAGAGAGCTCTTATCTTCATACAATGACAAGTAACAATGGTGAAGAACTACAATGCCAATCCTCTCAAGAGGTGAGTGGAATGACCCTTGCTATAGTTCTTGAATGATTCAAAGAGAAAAGAGGATTCTCCAAGAAAAAATCTTGCAGCATAACAATACCTTGAAATTCTTAGTTTCTTAGCACACCCATGGCATATATTTATAGTGTCCATTCATGGCAAGATATAATTGGTTCATAATGTGAACAAGGGTCCTTTTAGGGCACTTCCTAGCCGTTGACCAACCTCCAAGCTAGATTTCGCTCAGATCTGAGTGTCAAATCATGTTGGAAGTCGGGCTGGAAGTGGTTGAGAGGTCGACAAGATTCATAAATGCATCGTTCATAAGAAGTGCAAGGGTTTTCTTGTAGGCAGTCTCGCATCCTGCTCGCTTAGGGCTGTGTTGGCTCGTGCATTTTGCGCACTGTGCAAGCGCTTCCTTTGGGGAATTTGCACACTTTGATTTGTGAAAAAAGTATATATTTTTATGCCTTTTTTATAGATGTTGATGTTGTAGGTGTACTAATTGCTGTTGGGAATGATATCTTTCTTAGACTGTTGTTTGTAATGCTGCAGATGATTTTTTGGTGATAACACCAAGGACCCCAGGTAAGTAGGCAGGTCATATTAGTTTAGATGCATTTCATTTTCATTTTTCTCTACCTGCATATTGATTTCATGTTTAACTTAGAAATTTTTGAAAAAATGTCAAAAAATTTCTTTTCTAGATTAGTTTTCATTTTGGATTTTATATGTATATGGATAAAGGGTGATAGAACCACCCTAGATTATCTGATCCCTCTCTCTAAGTTTTGACAGGCACAGGTCTACCGGGAGATGGTGTGGTTCTCATGCACTCTACGATGAGCACATGTCCCCAAGTAGGAGCAGGATGTTATCCCCATTTTGTGGATAACTAAGGAGATCATGTCTCAAAACCCTCATGTTGCATATATGGAGTACCATGAGAGTACATGACTAGAAATATCCTTTTCACAGATGGAGACCCTTCTCACCGCCACAAAGGTCGTAGATTTTCAGATGGCATCCACCACACTAGGTGGCTTCCAGAAGGAAGTGGGCCTTGCTCCATGAGGTACAAGTCAGTATTATGGTGAGCATCATTTCAATATTTGAGGCATTTAAGTATGTTGTAACTTAGATTGCTTTAGATTTCATGATATATGCTTGGACATTATCCGACCTTTTTCCCTGCTTCGCCTTGGTGGTTGACATTGTGCCCTAGTAAGTGGTCTTCCTTGGGGATGGGTTTGCTACTAGGAACTCCCTTGAAGATCCATCGTACCGTTCCCAACCATACTTACCACTATCACTATTCCCCCCCATTTCCTTATCTCTTGGGATTTTAGGCTGTATTGACCCAAGAAGGGGTTGTCCCTCATTCTATGGGAAGAAGGGGTTGAAAGCCCAGACAGATTGTTGTTGGGTAAAATATAAAAGTCTATGTATAAACCTTCTAGATGCTTCGCCCATGGATCACCCAAGAAAGCAATGAAACACTTATCTTTGAGAAAAGGGGGACCCACAAGAAATATGATTAAGAATGCTTAAAAGGTAAGTTGGAGGATAGGAGGTCTCATCCTGAGCCGACCTATCATGTCCATGAATATATAGTTGTATGACATTGCCATCATTTGGTCACCAAGCCAAGTTAATGACTCTCAGTTGCATGGCTGAGAGAAACAATGTCTCATCACGAGCCAACCTTCTCATTTCCACTGGGTATTTGTGGGTGACACTGTCATTATCTGGACACCACGCCAGGGCAGTGGCCTTCAACTCTTCCGTGAAATTATGAAAGAAAGAATGGAAAAATAATGGGCTTGGAAAAAGTGCATTGCAAATGAAGGTACCATACACCCTCTACAAAGGCACCCATGAATGAGACACTATGACCCCTTGTATGTCATGAGTCCTATGCCCATTGAGTCTTAACCCTAACCACTTCACCTAATTTACATGGCTTAGAGAGGGATATGTTGGAAACTCTCCTTGACATAGGGAAAGATCTACCCAATAGGATACCTCGTTAACCCTCCCATATTCAAGCTTAACAAGTCGCATAATGTCTTTGAGCACTTAATTGTTTGACATAGTGATATTTGATGCACATGCTTAGGTGGATTATTTATTGATTAGATTCACTTATCATTATGTTATGACTTGATATCCTTGGAGAGCGTGTTTATTTGTCTTTACAGGACCTAGTTGGTGGACAATTTTGGAAGAACAAGCCTAACTTGGGCTTCCATGGGGCTTGCAGCCCACATGTGGATGCCAAGAACCCACATGCCAGATGAGAGAGATCAAACTTTGAAGGCCTAGAAGATGAGTTGGACAACATAACGTAGCCCCCACATGCCAAACATTTTTCCTAGGAGAGGCAAAACGTCACCTTTAGAGGCATGACGTCACTTAGGAGGGTTGGGGTTTGGTGGTGAGGTTGACATGCATTGACACAAGGATGTTTTGAGGAGCTTGAGCCTTCATCACGAAGGAAGTTGTTTGGATGCTTGACATGTGGCTTTGGGAAGCATTTCTACACTCCATCACCAACGACCTTCTCCTAGTGCCAAAACGTCCCCTAAAGGGGTGAGGTCCTTATTACTAGGGATTTTGTTTTTGCAAACGTGAAATTAAAGTGAATTTGTTTAATGTTACTTTGTAAAAGGGGCAAGATTAGGGTTGTTGACCCCTAGTCTTGTGGTTTACCCTTAATTATGTGGACAAACTATCTTAATGATATTTTGTATAAATAAGAGATCATAAGATCTCATTTTATCGTAACTCTCCCTCTTGTGAGAGGTACTTGGTCTGAAATTTTCACTACACTTGGGAATATTTTGCCTTTGGTGCTATGGAATAATGATTTTTGGTTATGGATGATGATGATGATGATGATGGTGCACTATCTCTAGGAGGTCATTCTCTTGCTATTGTGGAGATTTACTTTGGCATGTTAAAGGGCTTTTCTTGAATGTTATGGTTCTTTGCTTTGTTATTATCATTGGTGATTCAATATAAGGTTGTTTTGGCCAAGGCTAGATAAGAAGTATAAGGATATACACCCCTATCATAGTTTCCACCATTTTTCAAGCTTTTAAAGTTGTTTTGCAAGGGTTTTGTTGAGGAAGTAAGATGATTTACACCCCTCATCTTCAAGCCCTAGCTAGGTTACTTACCTTGGGAAGTAAGAGGATTTACACCCCCAAGGGTTTAGTAGTATTATCTCTTTAGTTTTGACCCCATTAATGTTGGATTTTCAATGAGCCATGGCTCATGTATTCTCTTTAAATTTTCTGTTTAACTATTACTTGAACCATAACTACTGCAACAAACCAAGATCACAAGAAGAATAACCATGCACAAGAACACAAGAAGTATCATGGGAAACCCTTCTCAACAAGGGAAGAAAACCCAACCAATCCTTTGCTATATTCCTCAAGAGAAAGACCTCCCACACCATCACCAAACCTAGCACACAAGAGGGTGTTGTAATTCTCATAATTTCAGAGCACAACTTCTGAAATCATGAGATGACACAATGATAAGTGTGTTTCCTCAATGGGGATTCACCTTTATTTATATAAGACTTGTCACATCAAATGATGTGTCTATTGG
>ML842485.1:0-39603 GCA_009831015.1 Picea engelmannii | reverse complement strand
TAAGTTGGAAAAGTGAAAATACACTTAGAATAACCCCCCCAAGTCAAGTTAACAACTTAAGTTGAGTCTCCCAAGTGAGAGGGGCTCCCCCCTTCTTCGTGAACTTAGAGGAAAGTAAAAATTAAAGTGAAAAAATACATGAAACCGTAAGTGCGCCCTTCCTATAACCCAACCTCATGTTTGAACAAAAAGAAAGGGTTTCCCCCCTCTCACATGTCACCCCTCAAACCCTAACTCACTCCAAAACCCTAAACGTGAGCCCCCCTTGACTTGTTCTCTCTCTCTCTTGAATGGGTGACACTTGTAACTCATCCAATAGGGGCCTCTCCTCTTTCCCTCCTTTAAAAGGAAGCCCTCTCTCCTCATTTTGACATGAGTTTTTCACAACAATTCTATTATGCCAACAACTCTATTTTGGTGCCATTTGGTAACCTTTCTTGGAGCAATAAAGTGAAACTTTGCATGATCTCTTAGTGTTATTGGGTGCTTTCATGGTGCATTCTTGGTTTGCCTCATTGTGTAGTAAGGGTTTACATATTTGCAGGTTGCCAAAGCTTGGAGGAGGAACTCCAAAGGCTCCATTTTGATTCAATTAATTTTTGTTTTAATTTCAGTGCTTTATTTGTTTATTTTCTAACATATAATCATCACAATCTTGCTAAAAATTCAAATTTTCAAGTTCAAATTTTTTCTGTAAAAATTTATTTACATATGCTAACATAAAACTAACATTTTGTGGTGATTTTTAACATTTTCCAGCAAGCTTTGTTTGTTGTTTTATGCAAGTTTTTGTTGATGATTGCAACTATGTGAGACATTCTCCAGCTTACAAACCTATGAGATGTGGATCATTGCAACTATGTGAGTCTTTCTCTAGCTTACAAACCTGAGAGAAAGCCCCTAAGAAGGGTACATGGTTCCTATTTGAGACAGAGCTAGAACATAGAGTTGACCTCCTCCATTCAGAGAGTTCAGAAGAACTCCAGATGATTCTCCAGTGGGAAAATGCGATCTGTTCAGTTAGACATGCATGTGGATGAACACAAGGTGAACGTGTGAAATCCCAAAGTGTTGGGTGCATTGTCATGAGAATATAAATGAAGATGATGTTTTAGCCTTCTCAGAGCAATAGAGTTGACGAGAAACTCTAGATGATTCTCCTGTGTGAGACAGAAGGAAAGAAGATTTGTTGAGTGGGCGTGCTTGTGGATGAGCACATGTGATGTGTGAAGAATTGATTCTTCTGTGTAATGCAGTGAGCCAGAGATATGGACATCCCTAAGGATGTGCCCCTAGTGGATGACCACTGGTGGGTGTATAAGACCTCTTGCTACATTGTTCAAGAGTCAAACCTGCCTGTAACCCTAATTGTAATGTAAAGGGAATAGGTCGGCCCCACCTTAATGTGATTAATAATTAATGTAAAAAATAATTAATATAAAAGATAATTAATATGAAAATTATTAATTATATTTTGAGTTATTTAGGTCGGCCCTATTGTGCCAATAGACACATTATTTGATGTGACAAGTATTATATAAATAAAGGTGAATCCCCATTAAGGAAACACACTTAACATTGTGTTATCTCATGATTTCAGAAGTTGTGGTCTGAAATTATGAGAATTGCAACACCCTCTTGTGTGCTAGGTTTGGTGATGAAGTGGGAGGTCTTTCTCTTGAGAAATGTTTCAAAGGATTGGTTGGGTTTTCTTCCCTTGTTGAGAAGGGTTTCCCATGATACTTCTTGTGTTCTTGTGCATGGTTATTCTTCTTGTGATCTTGATTTACTGAAGTAGTTATGGTTCAAGTAATGATTAAATAGAAAATTTAAAGAGGACACTTGATCCATAGCTCATTGAAAATCTAACAGTTTTCACCATTAAAAAGGGAGGTGCTACCCAAAATTGGCCATTACAAGCTCAAGAAAACATATACAAGCTTTGGTGAAAAACCCCTTTCTTTCTCTTACGTTTGAAAGTCATTGTAAGCATCCCAAGAGAGTCTCTTGGGCTTGGATTTTCTATCTCTTTCCAAGTTTAAAATCTGTAAACTAATTTTAATTGTTTTCCCACACCTTGCATTGTGCTTGGCTCTGCCATCCTTGCAAAATCGTGCCGACTAGGATTAAAAATATTTTTCTGATTTTTGCTTTAGTTAACTTTGTCCACCTTTGGCACAAAATCAGAAGGCTATGTCCTCCACCTTGTGCTAAAGTAGTGTGGTTAGTTTGTTTAAATTATTTATTTAAATTAATTTTTGTCTAGCCACACCTTGCATGTGAGTGGCTATGCCATCCTGCAAAATTGTGTTGGCTAGTGTTTACAGTTTACCTTTATTTTGCAAAGTAAATAAAATTTACCCCGCCTTTGCCCTGTATTCCCTCACCTTGCCACTTTGTGTATTTTGGGTAATAAGAAAAGACAAATGATTGAGTGGCTAGTTTAATTAGACACTCATTTCTATTATTGTTTGGGAATTAAAATAAGTTGACTTGTGGAGGCTAGAAGGGGTTGAAGCCGTGGACGGTTTCATGCCACTAAGTGTCCTCCTTGTTGATCGCCCACACACTTTGGACTTGACCTGCGGAGCTATGGGAGAACCTTGTTGTTCTTCTTATTGAACACCTAACATTTCCTCTTGGCTAAGGGATAAAAACTTGGGCTAGTCACATAGCTTAAGGTTGCAACCACTCACATCTAAACCACTAAGCTAAAAAGAAACTTAAAATTAACTAAAAACAACCTAAACACTTGCACAACATTTACATTTCCTTGCAATTTCCATTTCAATAATTTATTTATTTTCAAGTAGTTACATTCTATTTATTTTGTGCAAGTTATTTTTCATGTGTAAATCTTTACATTGATTCATTTATAAGCATTCTTTATTCTTTTGAAGTAATTGTTTATATGTAAAGTTTTTTTTTTTAATTCATTGGGTAGATAGTTCTTAATTTGTTTTATTCTTGTAAACTTACCTTTCTTTTGTGTATATTGGAATAAGTAGAATTTGATAATTTTTAGGCATTGGTCTAATTGTGGCTTAATAAATAAAGGTTTGTTTGTCATTAAAAGATTGCATATTGCATTGGTTTCTTTTCATTGGGTTGGGTAACACTAATCAACAATTTAATTAACTCTTATGACATTTAATAAAACTTCACATAGTTTAATAGGGTCTACCCCCCTTAGCTCCCTAGGAGTGAGCCTAGACGGAAGGAGTCTAGATTGAGGTGACAATGGGTCTGGATTCAGGTTTGTGCCTCCAAGGACACACCAAGTGGGTTGGAGACTTCTCCACGTTTGTAGGTGTGTATTAGGATGACAACAAGGTGACCACCTCACCTCTAAAGTGACAACGACACCTGCCTAAGGTGACAGTGGGTAGGTGACCTCTTAGTTGTCTCCATTTAGTGGTTGGGTCGGGCTTTTCCCAACCTACAACTTGTGCGATAACAAGTCTCTTTCAGAATATGAGTGACTCTTCACATTCCTCTCCAAGCTCTCCTCAAAGGTACGCTCCCTCTTCTCTCTCAAGCTCCTTTTATTACTCATTAATGAGTAACTCACCTAACCCTTGGTCTTCCAAAGAGATGAATGATCAAGATTAGATATTTCCCTCCTGAGATCAACGGTCATGATTTAATCATCGGTTGAGTTTACTTAAATCACTTAAGTGACCCAAAATTCATAAAGACACTTTTACCCATTAAATAATAAAAGACTCAACTTGACATTATAAAATCACTTTATAAAGTCAGTTAAGAGAGAAATATTTTGGTCTCTTCTACATGCTGATGCAGAAGAACTTTTGAGCTACCAAAATCTAACAACAGGTACATAGTAGTGGATGATATTATCTACTACAAGGATTGGATCTATCTTGTCCTCGAGTCCACACTCAAGGATAAGATTATGAGGGAAGTGCATGACACGCCACTAGCAAGGCACTCAAGGTATATGAAGATTTACAGAAAGGGGAGGGAGAGATTCTCTTGGAAGGATCTCAAGGAGAATGTACTATGGTATGTAAGAGAGTGTATGCCTTGTCAGCAAAACAAGTCAGGGTTTACACACCTTGCATGTTTTCTTCAACCATTACCTATTTTAGAGTAGAAGTGAGAGAGCATTTCCATGGACTTCATTACAAGGTTGCCGAAGGTACATGGCAACGATTGTATCTATGTGGTGGTGGGAAGGTTAACCATGTATGCACACTTATTTTCCATTCCTTTAGAGTATAACACATCTTAGGTGGCATACATATTCTTCAGGGAGGTGTTCAGGCTACATGGTCTTCTGAGATACATAGTCAGTGATCGAGAAAACAGGTTTCTCAGTGCATTTTGGCAAGAGCTGTTTAGGTTATCATGGACGAAGTTGACACCTATAAACAACTATCATCCTCAGATAGATGGACAGACAGAGATCGTGAATAAGTGGATTGAGGGATATCTGTGGAACTATGTGTTGGGACTGTTATCGCACAATTTGTACTTTGATAAAAGGAAAATGTAAAAGGAAAACAAATTGGCGTAACTTGAGGTTATCCTATCACTGTCACCTCAATATGATTCCTCTTTCTATTTAGGGTTGTAGGCCCAGGGGAGACATCCCCGATGACCTAAGGGTTTGAGAAGGCAAGGTTAAAATGGGTATTAAAAGGTCCCCTCTCACAAGTCACCATTGATCAGAAAGTCCCAGGTTTATAACCAATGAAGTGATAATATATCAAGATGTACCTGCCCGGAACAAAGCAACAAGAAACTATATATATTGCAAGTACAACTTGTTGGTTAGCACTTCATAAAACCACATACTTTCTCAATAAAAGCAATTGCCTGATAATGATGAAGTAAACAGAAAATTATAACAACAATATTTATGAGGCAATACTTCACAATAATTGCCTTGAAACCACTTCAAAATGACTAAGAATAATCAACCATTAACATCTTTTGTTGTTGTTACTAAAGTAAGCTATGTTATCGCACAATTTGTAGTTTGGAAAGTAGATGGATGAAAGGATACCAAACTGGCATAAATGAACCAATCCCACCCACTGTCACCTCGATGGGAAGGTTCTTTCTGTTTAGGGAGGAAAGGCCCAGGGGAGACATCGTCGATGACCTGAGGTTTTGAGAAGGCAAAAGGCTTAAGAGATAAAATATATTTTCCCCCTCACAAGTCACCATCTGATCATAAAGTCTGGCTTATAGCCAATAAAGATAACCGGAAGTAATAACCAATAAGGGTACCTACCTAAGACAAAGCAACAATAAAACTATATGTGCAAGCTTGCTTGCTGGTTAGTACTTCATATAATAAATGACTTTCTGAAAATGAGCAATTGATAAACAATATTATTGATGAGGTAAATCAATGGTTTGTGCAATAACAATGATTATGGTGTCACTTCTCAATAAATGCTTAAAGAAACTTGGCATTCAATGTAACAAAATCAACACGTTATAGATAATGCCTTAACCAATCATTCAATTGCTTTTAAAGTGAAACGAAAGTTGCACTAAGATGTTTATAGCACAAGAAGATGACGACAACACCATGGTTAGTAGAATTAGTCTTAGGCTAGGGTTAGTAATGGTTAGGGTTTGTTCAAAAGTATTAAAGGTTTGTAGGATCAAGTTACTCAACACATGTGGTCTTAGATCAGTGCGTTTATAGGGTATATGGAGTCAAAAGGAGGACGCATAAGCTAAAGGATCAAGTGATAATGGTAAAACTGAGGACAAGAGAGTTAAACCTTGAGGTGTTGCTATGGCAAGGCCTCAATGATGAAACCCTAGGGGAGAGAAGCTCACTTTGGTGTAGGGGAACTAGGATTCATTGCTCCCTCCTCCTTCCTTAGATTAATGGCAACGAATAGCTTTGATAAGAGGTAAGACAAGAGGGTTTGTAAGCAACATGTTGCTAAAGCAAGGCTTTACTAGGCAAACCCTAGGGAAAATCGGCTCACCAAGGTGTAGGGGAACTAGGCATTGATGTGTTTTCTCCTTCTTATCTCAACAAAAAGGAAAAACAGATAGCAAGAAGAAGATGGATGGAGAGTTGCTATGGTAAGGCTATATCCTCTTCAACAAATAAAATGGCTTAAAACCTTGGTAGGGACATGAGACAAGGACCTTCAATGTGTGCTTGTCACCTAGGGTTTAATTCAACAAATTACAAGGATAAATGCAAGAAAAACAATACTACAACCATTCAATTAAGAAGTTTTGCAGAAATTCACTTACATTTAGCTAAGAAATCATATACCAAATCCTAGTTGTAACACCTTCCACCACGATAAATGCCAAAAATGCCAATAAAAGTCCAAAAATGTCTTCCTTCAACAAGTGCACCTCACAATTTCAGCCAAGAACCCTTAGAATGGCACAAATTTCAGACCTTACTAATGAGTGAGTCCAAGATCATGAAAAAATGAGAGTCAAAACCCTCAATTTATACAGTACAATGACCTAAATTTACTTTTTAGGTCATGAAAAGGCCAACAAGGCCAAAATACTAAAATCATATTGTTTTACATTAAATGTTTGAAAATTAAACCCTAATCAAGCAATAGAGAGACGTCATCACCTTTCTAGGGTGACGTTATCCCCTTCTAGGGAAAGTGTAGCCTCCTGGAGCAAAACGTTAACCCTCCCTGGGCTTCTCCAAGCTACCACACGTGCCAATATTGCCATATCTGCCTCCCAAGACATCCATACTGTTGGGTGACGTCATGGGCTTCCTGTGAGACGTCTCGGGCCTTCCAAGGCCAACGTTCCTGTGGAGAGGGCTCAACCCCCCTAGGTACAGGTCTACTTAGCTACCTCTGGTGGATTCTTCTGCTCTTCCCTGGTACAAACGCTCTGCCCTGTCTCTGCCCCCTGCTGGGGTCTCAACATCCATCGGGTGGGCTCTTAAGCCCCATGGAGGTCCGAACTGATCATCTCCCCATGTGTACCTGTCCATTGGTACCTGTCTGTCGGGCATGATCCTGCACATCAACAACTACGCCCTCCATGGGATCATAAGTCACAGGAATCATAGCAATGTCAATCACATCTAATCATCAATATTTATTTAAACATGTGCATAAAACCCCTTTACCCCAGTGTAGTGCTCAAAGAGATTATACAAGTCTGCAATACAAGTTTGGGGAAGGTGACATGACGTCCAATTGGGCTAGTGTCTATTGGTAGAGGGATATTTCTGGAAAAGATTAAATCCAATTCATGCAGGTGGGTGAGGTGGATGGGGATGCCTGGGCAAAAGGTGCAGTGATAGCAGGGATGGCTTACCAGTGGGTGCCTCTGTGGAGGGTGAGCTACACCTATCATGGATGCAAATATTTCCAAGCCCATTCATGCCTTTTAATATTCATTTTTTCCAAGATGCTAATCAAGGGACACTGCCCTGGCTTGGTGACCAGTGGTGGAAATGTTAGCCACAAACATTTCAGGGAAATGAGAAGGTTGGCTCGTGATGAGACCCCATTTCTCTTGGCTATGCCACCAAGAGCCACTACCCTGGCGTGGTGACCAGATGCTAGTAGTGTCATACCGCTAGATGCTCATGGACCTAATAGGTCGGCTCGTGATGAGACCTCCTATCCTCTAACCAGGTCTTGACTTATTGTTTTTTATCTTTTTATTTATTTTTCTCTCAAGAAGTTAGTTAAGGGACATTGCCCTGGCTTGGTGACCAGAAGTGACAATGTTACCCACAAGTACTTTCACGGAAATGAGAAGGCTGGATCGTGATGAGACACCCTTTCTCTTGGCCATGCAACCAAGATCCACTAACTTGGCGTGGTAACCAGATACTGGTAGTGTCATACCGTTAGGCACCCATGGATGTAATGAGCTGGCTCGTGATAATACCCCACATCCTTCAACTAGGTCTTGATTTATTTTTCTAAGGGTCCCTCTGTTTCTTGCCGAGAAGCCTTTTACTACTTTCTCAGGGATCCCTGGGCAAAGCATCTCGAGGTTTTATTCTTAGGCTTTTATGGTCAGCTACTTTTACCCCCCAGGCCTTTAGCCAATTCTTCCCACAAGGTAAGGTACAACTCCTAAATAATCAACCCTATGTCCAGACCAAGGTAATGGGATGGGTGAGCAGGACATAAGATGGAAAGTGGTATGTGTGACGGGAACGAACAATGGCTCTTCAGAAATCCCCCAATGGAAACTCAAAACCTATGGACACATGCTTGCTAGGGCATCCTGTCATTCCCCCCAGACATGGTCAAGTGGACAAGCATGAGATCCAAGCACCCGTTAGAAACAATGGAATCAAATGCACATATTCAAAGGTTTTGAGAATCAGAGTGACACATACCATGATACTCAGACTCATTACCTCATGAAGCAAGAACCATCTCTGATGCAAGAGCAAGCCGAAGGTGATGGATGTTGTTGTTGTTGTTGACAAAGTGGAGGCGCTGAAAGGGAGAAAAGATGGGCCCTCCAAGGCCATGCTCAAGTCGATTTGGTTCTCGGTACTCCATGTCTAGGACATGTGGGGCTCGAGACATAATCTCCTATTTATCTCTGAAAGTGGGGGATAACAAGCTACAACCATTAATTGCCGCATTAAAAGATTCTAAAAGCAATATAAAAGGCTGATTTATGCATTGCCTTGTTTGCTTTTAATAAATGCTAGTATTATGATTTCAATGGTTGATGATTCTTAGTCATTTTGAAGCTATTTATGGGCATTTAATGTGAAGTATTGTCTCATGAATATTGCTGTTATAATTTTCTGTTTACTTCATCATTTTCAATCAATTGCTTTTATTGAGAAAGTCTATGGTTTTATGAAGTGCTAACCAACAAGTGTACTTGCGAATATCTATAGTTTCTTGTTGTTTTGTTCCAGGCAGGTACACCTTGATATATTATCATTTCATTGGTTAATAAAACTGAGACTTTCTGATCGGTGGTGACTTATGAGAGGGGGTTTTTATCTAGCCATTTTGACCTTGCCTTCTCAAACCCCCAAGTCACCGGGGATGTCTCCCCTGAGCCTACCACCCTAAATAGAACGAGACATCCTATTGAGGTGACAGTGATAGGATAGTCTCCAGTTACGCCAATTTGCTCTCCTTTAACCTTTTCTTTGATCAAAGTACAAATTGTGCGATAACATTTTGGCACCGTTGTCGGGGAACACTGAGTCAATATTCCTCAAAAGACACTTTTTTTCGATAAGCCTTTATCTGAAAGACCTTTATCTTACAAGCTTACCTGGCGACTCCATTGAGGGTGATCCCCTCTTTCCTTTGATAATTTCAAGAAAATTATCTGGCGACTCCACTAACCTTTCCTAGGTGCCACCTTACTCTCAATTCTGTGATATTTCCAAGTTATGGGATCATGGCATCCTGGGAACAAGTGTATCTGACTATTTATTTCAAAAATCTTCAAGGATACCTGACTTGTTTTGATACAAAATGGTCAAGCAACCCTCCAAGATTTGAATGGGGCCTCCCAATTGTTAGAGTTTAATCTATTATTAGGTTTCTTTTCAATTCACTATATAACCATAGCATAGATAGGATCACTGATAAATACACAATCACAAGAGACACGTCATTTATCCTAGGAAATTCTCGTGGGGGGGAAAACCTAGAATTTTTTTTCCTTAATATAGATAGCCAATACAATGCCAAGAGAATAAACCAAACAATACAGAAAATCCTCTCCCAAGTATGCGCCTCTCTCTCTCTCTCTTCCTTCTTCTCCAACTGCAGCTCCAAACTTGCGCTTTGATGAACAAGTGAGTGAGTGAACAAATGAGGCGTTGGCCTCTCTTATTTTAACAATATGGTAGGTGCTTAACTGAGGTGTCTTTTCACTGGCAGGGCCTACTTCTCATTTTGGGTGGTTATAACCACTTTAATATATTCTGGGGGCTGACTTCTCATTTAGAATGTTACAATTAGGGTTTGACCAATCCGCAAAAGGGGATTTGGTCATTTACAATGCCTGACATGATAAATCCACAAAAGGGGATTGATCTAATGAATAATACATCAATAATAAAATAGAATATTCTTTGCAGTTACAATATTTCAACACTCCCCCTTAACAAGAAGGGTATTCTACAACAACATCAGGCGAGAGAGAGGACAACATCATCAACAACATCTTGGAACAATGACTGGCGTATCTATAAATCATCGAAAGTTTTTCTCATCATCAATATCGTCATTGTCAACAAAGAGCTGGAATGACGTCATCATCTACATCAACATGGATTAGTATAAAACTAATGCATCATCATCACAACACGAGGTTGGTCACATCATCACAGCACGAAGCTGGCACATCATCATAACAATTAAGCTGGCACATCATCACAACAATTAAGCTGGCACATTATCAACACGAAACTGGCATCACAACACTAGGCTAGCAAAATCAACACAACACTACTCCCCCTTTCGAGGGAGGTCCTTTCAGACTATACCAAGCTGATCTCGAAAGTGCTCAAACTTTACACGAGATAGAGGCTTGGTCAACACATCAACAACCTATTCATCCGTGCTAACATATTGGAGTTTTATGGCTCCTCTCTACAACATATCACGAATGAAGATATACTAGATCTCTATGTGCTTCGACTCATCATGGATCCCAAGGTTCTCCATCATCTTTGTACAACTCTGGTTATCACATAGGATCATGGTGGCTTCCATCTCCAGATCAAATAAATCTGTCAACAACATCCGAAGCCATATGGCTTCACAACTGGCGGAACATGCAACAATGTATTCCGCTTCTGCCGTGCTCGGAGCAAGGTTGAATTGCTCCCTACTATGCCATGAAGTCATGGCTGACCTCAGACTGAAACAACATATTGAAGTGCTCTTTCTATCATAAACACTTCCAATTCAATATGAATCGGTGTAACCACTCAGTCTGAAGTCACGATATTTAGTATAATAGAGAACAAAATCTAATGTACCCTTAAGGTATCTCATCATATGTTTTGCAACAACAATGTGAACACGTCTGGGTTCTACCAGATACCGACTCAAGGCAAAACATGTATCTAGCCTGGTATTCGTCAGATACATCATTGAACCAATAATTTGTTTGTTCCAGGTAGCATCAACCAATTCTGACGAGGTGTCTACCAGGAGCTTCAACTTCGTTTCCATCGGTGTGTTCATGGATTTACATTTCAACATGTCAAACCTCTTTATTTTAACTGCATACTTCCCTTGTTTAAGGAAGATCTTCTCTATGCTCTGCCAAAGTTCAAGACCTAAGAGATAATGCATTTAGATCTCCTGTCAAACTCTGTAGCGAGCTTCCTCTGCAATCTGTGATGAGATTTTATTTATCTTGTCAAGAATACATCATCTACATATAGTAGTAACATCACTGGCTCATCATTCATAACCTTGAGGTAAAGGTTAGAATCAACTTTTCTTTTTGGTAACTCCCAAGCTCTTCAGGAAACTGTAAATCAAGCTCTAGGAGCTTGCTTCAATATGTACAAAGCTTCCTTCAACCTGCAGACCTGAGTCTTTCTATCTTCAATCTTCAAAACAAATTTTCACGTTACATTGTACCAATCTGGTACACTTGCTCAGCTGCAACTCAATCTGCACAAACATGTGCTAGCTCTATGTGCTTTCTGCAAGGCACTATCTGTCTCACTGTCTGGGAGTATGTCTTCTACTCTCTCTGCAACTGTTCCTTCTGGAATCTGGGACTCTGCACCTACAACTGCTCTGAGGCTGAGAATGACTACTTCATTCTCACTATGGTTGCTAAAATATGAGAGTAACTCCTCTTATTCTATCACGACAACAATTTCATCTGAAACTGAGAGTGGCTCAATAACTGATACTGCAACTAGCTCTTCTTCTTTCATGGAGGTAACTTTATCTTTCTTTGTAGTCATGTCTCCATGACCCAACTAATGTAATGCAACAACTGCCACTTGATTTTAAATATGGGGATTGCTCCCCCCGCATCTCATACTATATATGAATCATGGTTGTTCTTGTTGTCTTCATAAATACTGGAATAGTTCTTCAATAACTGGAGTAAGTGTTTCGTCATAGTCTTCTCCCTCTTGCTGGGAGAATCCTCTTAGACACACATCAAGCTTTGTACATCTGCAACATGCTTGATCTGTATAGATCAATCTTGGAAGTCAACACCGACTTCTCTTCTAGTCTCATGGAAGCATCCATATCCTAGTCTTTCTGATTGGCTTCCTTCTTTGTCACTGAAACAAGGGAATCTTCCAGGAGATTTAATATATTCTAGGAGTCTCTAAAGTTACGATCTAGTCTTCTCATGTCATCTGTTACCCAATCCTGGAAGTTGTCTCTCCATTTGATCCTTTCTGAGATCAGGCTTATCCTTGATTTTTTCTGAGTCTATAAGGACTTCATCATCTCTTTACAGGGCATACTTGGTGTTGAGTACCAAGTCTAAATATGAAAGACCGAGTCAAGCATAAAACGAGTTCTGCTTCTGGTCAAGGTGGCTTCATTAACCTTTGAACAATTCTGCTATGAGTTATTGTTCTAATGTTCGGTCATCTTTGGAGCCTTCTGCTCGTTACAATCAATCTTCATATGAGATACTCTGAATCTCAAAAGATAGCTTCTTCTTCATATTCTTTGGTACATGAATGTATATGGTCATGTACATAGTCTGCTTCATATCTTATCTAATATGTTGCTTTCTTCACTATAACTTCCTCAAGGTTATCACCTGTGACCTGAACAAGGTCAACAAAACAACAAGCAATAATAATACTCTTTTGATAATAGTAGATAAAACAAAGACACAAATAATCATCATAGTAGCTCCTTTAGAGCTATCACTTGTGACCTGTCTGAAGCAAAGATCAAAAGTAAGAAATACAATACGAAATGAGGTCAACACTCTTCTAGTGTTGTGATCAAACATTCCTCCATGGTAACCTGTAATCAACACAAGAAGTTTCTCCTAGAGGAGATGTTAGTTGTATCTGTTACATTAAGCATTTATCTCAATATGCCCACATGCTACCAAGTATAATACTCTTCAAAGACTGCTACCTCAACTATAGTGTTTTCTTGACACTTGCACGTTTTGAATCTTATCAACTTAATCAATCCAACCTGGAACCTGGAGTTTTGTTCTCAAGAATGAATGTGTTGCTTTTCTTCCAAGTCTCCTTCACTCAAGATGACAAGTGTTTTCTTCAACCTGTCTTTTGTTCTAGGACAATATGCTATCTTGACAGAAGGTTGGGTTAGAGAATAAACTCTATGATCTCAACTTTAATCCATCTAATACCTTGACTTTAATTTTGACCAAAGGTTAGTATGATGGTCATAGCTTCAACATGCAATCTAGATCAAAATCATGTCATAACAAATAGATGTATATCAAAATAATCAAACCTGGGTTGCATTATTCCTCTGAATGTGTTGGATCTTGAGATCCTTCTGGATCTATGGCAAGAGATACCTTCTCCTGCAAATACCCTTTAAAGCTTAACAATATAAACATATGTGGGTACATACCTCAGATAGCATTTGCAGGTAGTGGCACCATCTGGTAGCAACGGTAATAATTACCAACTCTTAAGAATTACAAGGGTGACTGCAGCTAATACTACGACTGATACTTCAACTAACACTGCAACTACAACTGATTCTGAGACTGCAACTGCAACTTAGGGTTTTATGAGGAAACCCTGCTTTTTCAAACTTCAAATTTTGAAATTTTGATCCAGGGGATAGATGCACAGAGCTGAGGTGAGTAAGCTGGTGTAGTCAGATTTCTGAAAATCCAAATTTTACCCCCTCAAACTTGACCAACGGATTTCTAGACTGGTGCTTCTGGTTTTTTGGTACTTCTGGTTTTCTGGTACCGATGAAAACTAGGGTTTCACTTTCCGAGAGATCTACCCACTGAAAAGGTGCGCTGAAGGTGCCAAAGAATTCCTTGGGTTAGGGCGCACGTTTCTAGATGGTTTTTAGGCTGAAAATCTTCTTCAATAAAAAACCCTAATTTTCATGTACTACAATAGTGACATTTTTCTTCTTCTTGTGAAAGATGCTCTCTTCATCTTAGCTCTGATACCATGTTAGAGTTTAAGCTATTATTAGGTTTCTTTTCAATTCACTAGATAACCATAACATAGATAGGATCACTGAGAAATACACAATCACAAGAGACACATCATTTATCCTGGGAAACCCTCATGGGGGAGAAAACCCAACAAAAACTTCCTTAATATAGATAACCAATACAATGCCAAGAGAATAAACCAAACGATACAGAAAGTCCTCTCCCAAGTATGTGCCTCTCTCTCTCTTCCTTCTTCTCCAACCGTTGCTCCAAACTTGCGCTCTGATGAACAAGTGAGTGAGTGAACAAATGAGGCATTGGCCTCTCTTATTTATACAATCTGGCAGGTGCTGAATTGAGGTGACTTTTCACTGGTAGGGCCGAATTTTCATTCTGGGTGGTTATAACCACTTTAATATATTCTGGGGGCCAACTTCTCATTTAGCATGTTACAATTAGGGTTTGACCAATCCGCAAAAGGGGATTTGGTCATTTACAATGCCCGACATGATCACTCCACAAAAGGGGATTGATCTAATGAATAATACATCAATAATATAATAGAATACTCTTTGCAGTTACAATATTTCAACACCAATTCCTCACACTGTAGAATTTTTGAAGTATATAAGCGAGATAGAATTGGGAGGGGAGGACGTTCTGGTTAAATTATTCATACTCTCTCTACCATCCTTTTTGCAAGATTGGTTTAAAGGTTGTTTCGAAGATAGGAGTATATCATCTTTCGTACACCTCATCAGTAGGTTTATTGACTTTGTCAAACCACATTGCCAAACGTAAGAAGATGCCCTTCAAAATCTCACAATAGCCTTAGAGGACGAAGGATTCACCACTGAGATTGTAGAAGATCTCAGGGATGCATATCATGCTCAATACCAAGAACCTTCTGATATGAAAGAAGAGATTTATGAAGGAAATGGCAACCCCTTGAAGAGGAGCATGATTTGTCCCATGATTCGATAGAATGCAGTGAAACTAGAGAAGTGAATTATGAGGATGAAGCACTGGTAATCTCTCCTCCATCCGGCGAAGCTCTCCAAGATCCGATCTCTCCTACACAAGATGAAGAGAATGAGGTGAGTCATTTCCCTTTCCAATTTTTTGATGATACCTTATTCTATGATTCAGATAGTGAAGAAGAGATGGAACCCCTGGGCAAGCTAGAAGATGTAGAGGCAAGTCTTCCATTTGATGAAGATATCCAAATACTTGAAGCTCCTGCACAAAAAGAAGTAAGCAAGGTGAGTTACTTCCCTTTCCAAATTTTTAATGACTCTCTATCTTATGATGTGGAAAGTGAAGAAGTATTGGATGTTCTAACCCCTTCATGTTATGATGAAGATGATGGCTTTGTTGATAATATTGATGAATTCATACATGTCGGGAAGCGTAAATGGGATGTGATTGGATATGATGGGAATCCCATTTGCGACAATGAGGGTCATTTCAAAAAGTTTCCTTTACCTTTATCACATGAATTTACTAATAAGATTTACAATTGGCAACAAGGAGATGGTGTGATTACAAACCTGTTTCAAACACCCAAGGATGACCTGGAGCTATATTCTTCTAGTGACTTTCGGTCATACCTTGAAGATTTCGATGATTATTCCTCTAAGCACTTGGATTTATCCCATGAAGAAAATTATCATCTACCGCTGTGCTCAGATCTTGAGTTGGAGCCAGATGTTATCCCCTAGCTTAGGGATAACTAAGGAGATTATGTCTCGAGGCCCACATGTCCTAGACATGGAATAACGAGAGCCAGATCGACTTGAGCATGGCCCTGGAGGGCCCATTTCTTCTTCACCGCCTCCAATTTGTCAGTAGCATCAATACCCATCACATCGACCTGATCCTGTAGCAGAAATGAGTCTTGGTATCATGGTATGTGTCACTCTGATTCTCAAAACATTTGAATATGTGCATTTAATTATTTTTGCTTCTAACATGTGGTTGGACCTTATGCCTTTCCACTTGACCACACCTGGGCGGAATGACAGGTTTCCCTAGTAAGCTGGTTCCCATAGGGTTTGAGTTTCCACTGGGGGGATTCATGAAAGGTCATCGTCTGTTCCCACCATACTTACCACTTTTCATCTTTTTTCCGCTCATCCATCCCATAAACTGGTTCGAGAATTGGGTTGGCCAAACCATCCAAGGGTTCTACCTTACCTTGTGGGAAGAAGGGGCTAAAGGCCCAAAGGGTAAAAGTAGCTGGAAAAAGATAAAAGCCAAAATAATGAAAACTTGAGATGCTTCGCCCAGGGATCCCCCAGAAAGCAATAAAAGGCTTCTAAGCAAGAAACAGAGGGACCCATAAAAATAATAATAAATCAAGACCTAGTTGGAGGATAGGGGGTCTCATCATGAGCCATCCTATTAGGTCCATGGGAATATAGCGGTATGACACTACCATTCAGCTAGTCACCACGCTAGGGTAGTGGCTCTTGGTGGCATAGCCAAGAGAAAGGGGATCTCATCACGAGCCAACCTTCTCATTTTCGTTAAATGCTTGTGGGTAACATTGTCACCACTGGTCACCATGCCAGGGCAGTGTCCCCTAACTAACCTCTTGAAAGAAAAAACAATAAGAATAAAAGATAAAAGGCATGAATGGGCTTGGAAACATTTGCATCCATGACCAGGTGCAACTCACCCTCTTCAGAGGCAACCACAAGTAAGCCATACATTTCCCTGATATCATTGCACCCATTGCCCAGGCATCCCCTACAACCTCATCCACTTACATGGCTTAGATTTGAATTCACTCGGGAACATCCCACATCCAATGAGCATTAGCCCAATAGGACGTCCTAGCGTCCCCTCCAAACTTGGTTTGTCGAAAAGCATAATGTCTTTGAGCACTTGTCCGGGTAAAAGGGGTTTCATGCACATGTTTAAATGACTTAATGATTAGATGTGATTGACATTGCTATGATCCCTGTGACTTATGAGCCCATGGAGGGCGTATCCGTTGATGTTGTAGGGCCACACCCAATGGACAGGTACACGTGGGGAGATGATTATTTCGGACCTCCATGGGGCTAAAATCCCACCAGATGGATGTTGAGATCCCAGCCAGGGGCAGAGACAGATCAAGGGTTTGCACCAGAGAGAGAGGAGGATGTTCCACCAGGGACAACCTAGCAGGCCTGGACCCAGGGGGGTCTTTCCCTTTCACCATGATGTAGGTCTTGGACAACCCATGACGTCACCCAAGTCACCCATCAGTTTGGATACTTTGGAGGTAGTTGTGTGCCAAGTGGCACGTGCGGCAGGATCCTAAGGCCCAAGGAGGCCTAACGTTTTGCTCCAGGAGGCCAACGTTGCCCTAAAAGGGCCTAACGTCACCCTAAAAAGGCATGACGTCATCTTTACAACTTGATTTAGGGCTTTATTATGACATTTAATGTAAAAACTGGATATTATGTGTAACTCGTCATGTCAGCCTTTTTGACCTAATTCTGGTCATTGTAACTGTATAAATAAGGGGAAAATCACTCTTATTTTTCATCATCTTTCACTCACACTTGTGAGGACTGAAATTTGCACTCTATCTAGGGTTTATTGGCTGAAATTTTAGGCACACTTGTTGAGGAAGGCTAAATTTGGAGTATTTTGGCAAGTTTCTTGGTGGATGTGTTCAACTAGGGATTTTCTTGATGATTCTTGATGTATGTAAGTGATATTTCTGCGATTCTTCTTAATTGAATGTTTATAATCTTATTTATCTTGCATTTACATTCAAGATTATGAAATTTCTTGATTAAACCCTAGGAATACTAGCACATGTTATTGTCCTAGCTTTAAAAGCCTTCACCTACTAGATCTTGTCAAAAGGCCATTTTTCTTGAAGCATTTGCTATGGCCTTGCCATTGCAACACCCTAGTCTTACTTGCTTCATCTTAGACGATTTTGCTTCATTATTGAGTTAAAGAAGGAGGAAACCTACTAAGGCCTAGGGTTACCTACACCTTAGTAGCTAGTTTCCCCTAGGATTTGATAATTGGAGCCTTGGGTTACCAACACTCCAATATATCAATCTCTCTTGTCTTTGACTCCCTGTTATCATTATTCCTCTTCCACATTTGCTGCCACATCATTGACTCCATTTTCCCTAAAGCACTAGTCTAAGTCCTCTTTTGAGTAATTGATCAAAACAACCATCAAAACTTATACTTTGAGCTTCCTACTAACCATTTCTAACACTAGAATAACCTAAGCTACTAACACTATTGTTGTTGTTACTAAAGGAAGCTACAACCATTAATTGCAACATTAAAAGCTTCTAAAAGCAATTGAAAAGGCTGATTTTTGCATTGCCTTGCTTTCTTCTAATAAATGTTAGTATTATGATTTCAATGGTTGATGATTCTTAGTCATTTTGAAGCTATTTAAGGGCATCTAATGTGAAGTATTGTCTCATTAATATTGTTGTTGTAATTTTCTGTTTGCTTCATGATTTTCACCCAATTTCTTTTATTGAGAAAGTCTATGATTTTATGAAGTGCTAACCAACAAGTGTACTTGCGAATATCTATAGTTTCTTGTTGCTTTGTTCTAGGCAGGTACACCTTGATATATTATCATTTCATTGGTCAATTAAACTGAGACTTTTTGATCGGTGGTGACTTGTGAGAGGGGATCTTTATCTAGCCATTTTGACCTTGCCTTCTCAAACGCCCAGGTCATCGGGGACGTCTCCTTGGGCCTACCACCCTAAATAGAAAGAGACATCCTATTGAGGTGACAGTGATAAGATAGTCTCCAGTTACACCAATTTTCTCTCCTTTAACCTTTCCTTTGATCAACGTACAAATTGTGCGATATCAGGGACAACAACAGGCGTCGATAAAATGGTTGCATCTTAGGGAGTACTATTATAATACCACTTATCACATGTCCACCGGGATGAGTCCATTCAGGGCATTGCATGGCTACGATGCCCCATCATTTGTGGATTTGGAATTTGGGGAGAGCCAAGACATTTTGAGAGTCATGAAAGAGAATTTACAGGTCGTCAAGAATCAACATAAGATGTATGCAAATAGGCACATAGTGGAGTGCAACTTTGAGCCCGGGGACTTAGTATTTCTTAGGTTGTAGCCTTACAGACAATTTTCATTGAAGAAGAGTGGTGCAGAGAAGATGAAACATCGGTTCTATGGACCATACCAGGGTGATCAAGAGAGTCAGAGAGGTATCATATGAGTTGGAGTTGCTAGAGGGTAGCAGGATCCACAACGTCTTCCATGTATCTTGCCTCAAGAAGGTGTTGGGACAACTGGTCACCACTTCAACAGATCTTCCTCCAAAGGATGAGGAAAGACAGTTCGTTCTGACTCCAAAGAGGATTGTTGATGTCAAAGAGAGGAGGATGCAGAGCATATTCATACGGGTGTACCTGGTCATATGGAGAGGTTTGCCCGCAGAGAATGCTACTTGGGAGGTGTTATCGACCAATTTGTACTTATTCCAAAGGGAAAGGTTACGGGAAGGGAAATTGACATAACATGAGGTTATCCTATCACTGTCACCTCAATAGGATACCTCTTTCTATTTAGGGTTGATGACCCAGGGGAGATGTCCCCAGTGACCCTGGGGTTTGAGATGGCAAAGGTTAAAGTGTCTATGAAAATGTTCCCTCTCACAAGTCACACTGATCAGAAAGTCCCAGGGTTTTAACCAATGAAGTTATGAAGCATTAAGATGTACCTTCGCATAACAAAACAACAAGAAAATATATCTTTTGCAAGTACAACTTGCTGTTAGTACTTCATAAAGCCATGGACTTTGCCAATAAAAGAAATAGTTGATATATGATGAAGCAAACATAATTTTATAGCAACAATGTTTATGAGATAATTGCTTCACAATAAATGCCTTAAAATGGCTTCACAATGACCAAGAATAATTACTCAACAATAGCAAAGTACTAGCATTTGTCGGAAGCAAAGAAGGCAGAGTATTGATCAACTTTACAATTGCCTGTAGGTGCTTTTAGTGTTGTAATAGATGGTTGTAGCTTACTTTAGTAACGACAACAACTAGGTTAGTGGATTAGACTATTCTAAGGTTAGGAGTAGTTAGTAGAGAGCTTAAGGTAGAGGTTTTGATAGTGGTTTTTGTCAATCACTCAATTGTAAGGCCTAGATCAGTGATTTTAGGGCAAATGGAGTCTTTTAGGCAACAACAAATCTTGAAGGAACAAATGCTAACAAGAGAGCTAGAGACAAGAGGGGTCAATAATTGAAGTGTTGGTAGCCCAAGGCTTCAATCACCAAACCCTGGGGGAAAATGGCTACTAGGAAGTAGGTAACCCTAGGCCCTAGTAGTTTTCCTCCTTTAGCTCAAAGATAAAAATATGACGGCTTAGATGAAGAAAAAAGTGCTAGAGTGTTGCAATGACAAGGCCCTTAGCAAAATCTTCAAGAAAATCGGTTTTCTAGCATAATCTAGTAGGTGAAAGTTATTAAGGCAAGGACAATAACATGTGCTTTAGCCTCCTAGGGTTTTAAGCTAGCAATTCCATAATCTTAGTATAAATGCAAGATAAATGTAACTATAACCATTCAATGAAGAAGAATTGCAAAAAATTTACTTACATTCACCAAGAATCATCTAGCAAATAGCCTAGTTGAACACTTCCACCAAGAAAAATGCCAAAATAGTCCAAAATAAGCCTCCTTCAAGAAGTGCACACTAAATTTCAGCCAAGTAACCCTAATTAGGGCACAAATTTCAGACCTCACTAAGTGTGAGTGAACAATGATGAAATAATTCAAGGGAAATTCCTTATTTATATAGTTACAATGACCAAAATTAGGTCAAAAAGACTTATATGGCCAGTTTACATGTAATATCCAGTTTTTACATTAAATGACAAATTAAAACCTTAAATCAAGCAGAAAAGGTGACGTCATGCCCTTTAAGGGTGATGCTAGGCCTTTCTAGTACAACGTTGGCCTCCAGGAGCAAGACATTAGACTTCCCAAGGCCTCTGGATCAAGCCACACGTGCCACTTGGCACACAACTGCCTCCAAAGTGTCCATCAAACGTTGGATGACGTCAAGGGTCACAGAGGTGACGTCAAGGGCCTTCCAAGGCCTACATCATAGTGGAAGGGCAAGACCCCCCTGGGTCCAGGCCTACCAGGTTGTCTCTGGTGGAATGTCCTCCTCTCTCTCTGGTGTAAACCTCTGATTTGTCTCTGCCCCTGGCTGGGGTCTCAACATCCATCTGGTGGGATTTTAGTCCTATGGAGGTCCGAACTAATCATCTCCCCATGTGTACCTGTCCGTTGGGTGTGGCTCTGCAACAACAACAAGTATGCTCTCCATGGGCTCATAAGTCACATGGATAATAACAATGTCAATCACATCTAATAATAAAGTTATTTAAACATGTGCATAAAACCCCCCTTTCCCAAACAAGTGCTCAAAGACGTTATGCTATTCTACAAGCCAGGTTTGGAGGGGACAATAGGAGGTCCTATTGGGCTAATTCTCATTGGACGTGGAATGTTTCCAGGTGAAGAAAAATCCAATCCATGTAAGTGGATGAGGTGGTAAGGGATGTCTGAGCAATGGGTGCAATGATGACAGGTGAATGTATGGATAACCTGTGGTGCCTCTGAAGAGGGTGAGTTGCACCTTGTCATGGATGCAAATGTTTCCAAGCCCATTCAATGCCTTTTATCCTTTTATCTTATTGCTTTTTCTTTCAATACTAGTTAGGGGACACTGCCCTGACGTGGTGACCAATGGTGGCAATGTTACCCACAAGCATTTCATGAAGATGAGAAGGTTGGCTCGTGATGAGACCCCCTTTCTCTTGGCTATGCAACTAAGAGCCACTACCCTGGCATGGTGACCCGCTGAATGGTAGTGTCATACCACTACATGCCCATGGACCTAATAGGTTGGCCCGTGATGAGACCCCCTATCCTCCCACTAGGTCTTGATTTTATTATTTTATGAGTCCCTTTGTTTCTTGCTGAGAAACATTTTATTGCTTTCTTGGGGATCCCTGGGCGAATCATCTGAAGGTTTTGTTCTTTTGGATTTTATCTTTTACCAACCACTTTTACCCTCTGGGCCTTTAGTCCCTTCTTCCCACAAGGTAAGGTACAACCCTTTATTAGCTTGGCAAACCCAATGCCCAAACCAATGTATGGGATGGATGAGAGGGAAAAAGATGAAAAGTGGTAAGTATGGTGGGAACAGATGATGACCTTTCATGAACCCACCCAGTGGAAACTCAAACCCTATGGGAACCAACTTGCTAGGGCATCCTGTCATTCCCCCCAGGTGTGGACAGGTGGAAAGGCAGAAGGTCCAAGCACACGTCAGGAGTAAAAATAATTAAATGCACATATTCAAATGTTTTGAGAATCAGAGTGACACATACCATGATACTCAGACTCATTACCTCATGCAGCAAGACCCACTGCTGCTGAAGGACCAGGCCAATGGGATGGATGTTGTTGTTGCTGACAAGGTGGAGGCACTGAAGAAGAAAGATGGGCTCTCCTCTCTAGGGCCAAGCGCAAGTCAATATGGCTCTCGGTACCCCATATCTAGGACCTGTGGGCCTCAAGACATAATCTCCTTAGTTATCCCTAGGCTAGGAGATAACATCTGGCTCCAACTCGGGGACATGTGCTCACCGTAGAGTGCATGAGAACCTCAACATATCTGGCATGACCTGTGATCTGCTTGATCTCAACAAAAAATATTAGTAATCATTTGGGGTGTTGATATCACCCCTGGCTCATATATGGTACAAAAAATGAAAATAAACAAGCATACATACAAATGGAAATACAACTATACTAGCATGAAATGAAAATGGCATATACAATGAATGCAAATGCCTACCTACTTACCTCTACTTACATGTTGGTTGAATGCTAGGTGTAATCAAATAGCCAGTGAAACCATCCTAACAATGTCTCATAATACCTACCTCTGTGCTTCATCATAAACCAAAACAATGATAAGTCAAGCACACAAATAACATGAGTTAGAAAATGTATTGTATCATCAGAAATCGTAAAGCCTAGCTCATGGAGGCGGGAGGGTGGGACAAAATCATGCCAATTGACACCTTTAGGAAAGTGCTCAATCCATCTCAGAAAGGGATCGTGAAAAATCAAAGGTTCAATAAGCTGACTCAAAGAGTCTGGAGGTTGACTACCTTGGATGTCTTCACAATCTGAGGTCTGGGAAGGGACTAGCAAGGACCTAGAAGATGACTGACAAATTCTCAAGGGAAGGCTGGAAGACTGAGATGACAAACTTCTTCTTAAGGTATTCAACCTACCCTTGAACTCTAGGGTTTGCCTCAGAGGAAACTTAATACAAAAGACATACTTCCCAACTACACCTTTAATGACACAACAAGGTAAAATAATTGAAGGTGGCTGGAAAACATTATCACAAGGATCCTTTTCCGGAAAAACAATGTCCTTACCTCTATCAAGATCTGAGCACAACGGTGGTTGATAATCTTCTTCATGGAATAAATCCAAGTTCTCAGAGGAATAATCATCAAAATCCTCAAGGTATGACCGAAAATCACTAGGAGAATATAGCACCGGGTCATCCTTGGGTGTCTGAAACAGGTTTGTAATCATACCGTCTCCTTGTTGCCAATTGTCAAAATTAGTAACCTCATACGATGGTTGTAAAGACAACTTTTGGAAATGACCCTCAATGTCGTAAATGGGATCTTCATTAGAACCAATCACATCCCACTTACGCCTTCCAACATGTATGAACTCATCAATATTATCAATAATGTCACTACCTTTATCATAACATGAGGGATTTAGTGCATCCAAGGGCTCCTCTAGTACTTTTTCTCTTTCCAAATCATAAAACAAAGCATCATCAAAATCTTGGAAAGGGAAGTAACTTACCGTGTCCACTTTTTGCTGTGTAGGAGCATCAATGGCTTGGATGACTTTATCAGATGGAAGAGGGTCCAATACACTATCCCCAAGACTCTTCTATTCGTCTTTATCATAAAATGAAGGAACTAGCTCTTCCAAGAGTTGCTTTACTTCTTCACCTTCTGAATCATAGAACAAGGTGTCATAAAAAATCTGGAAAGGAAAATTACTCACCACATTCTCTTCATCTTGTGCAGGAGAGATAAGATCTTGGAGAGCTTCGTCGGACGGAGGAGTGGTTACCAGTGCTTCATCCTCATAATTCACTTCTCTTCTTATATCTTCACTGCATTCTATCGAATCATGGGAGAAATCTTGTTCCTCTTCAAGGGGTTAACAATTTTCTTCGTAAATCTCTTCTTCTATATCAAAGGGTTCTTGGCATTGAGCATGGCATTGAGATCTTCTACAATCTCAGTGGTGAATCCTTTGTTGTCTAAGGCTATTGTGAGATTTTGAAGGGCATCTTCATATGTCTGGCATCGTGGTTTGACAAATTCAATAAACCTACTGATGAGGTCTATGAAAGATGATATACCCCTATCTTCGCAAGAACCCTTAAACCGATCTTGCAAAAAGGATGGAAGAGAAAGTATGAATAATTTTACCAGAATGTCCTCCCCCTCCCATTCTATCTCGCTTATATATTTCATAAACTCTACAATGTGAGTAATTGGGAGGCCTCCAAATATTGGAGAGTTGTTCAACCATTTTGCATCAAAGTAATGTGGGTATCCTTGAAAACTTTTGAAATCAATGGTCGGATACACTTTTTCCCAGGGTGCCATGATCCCATAACTTGGAAATATCACAAAATTGAAAGTAAAGTAGCACCTTGAAAAAGGTTAGTGGAGTCGCCAGATAATTTTCTTGAAGCTATCAAAGGGATGAGGGTATCACCCTTAGTGGAGTCGCCAGGTAAGCTTTGCAAAGTAAAGGCTTTTGAGGAAAGGCTTATCGAAAAGTGTCATCTTGAGGAGAATTGACTCAGTGTTCCCCGACAACGGCGCCAAAATGTTATCGCCTAATTTGTACTTATTTCAAAGGGAAAGGTTAAGGTAAGACAAATTGGCGTAACATGAGGTTATCCTATCACTGTCACCTCAATAGGATACCTCTTTCCATTTAGGGTTGATGGCACATGGGAGACGTCCCCGATGACCTGGGGGTTTGAGAAGGCAAAGGTTATAGTGTCTATGAAAATGTCCCCTCTCACAAGTCACACTGATCAGAAAGTCCCAGGGTTTTAACCAATAAAGTAATGAAGTATTAAGATGTACCTGCCCAGAACAAAGCAACAAGAACATATATATTTTGCAAGTACAACTTGCTATTAGTACTTCATAAAACCATGGACTTTGTCAATAAAATCAATAGTTGATATATGATGAAGCAAACATAATTTTATAGCAGCAATGTTTATGAGATAATTGCTTCACAATAAATGCCTTAAAATGGCCACACAATGACCAATAATAATTACTCAACAATAGCAAAGTACTAACATTTGTCAGAAGCAAATCAAGCAGTGTATTAATCAACTTTACAATTTCCTTTAGGTGCTTTTAGTACTTCAATAGATGGTTGTAGCCTACTTTAGTAACAACAACAAATAGGTTAGTGGATTAGACTATTCTAAGGTTAGGAATAGTTAGTAGAGAGATTAAGGTAGAGGTTTTGATAGTGGTTTTTGTCAATCACTCAATTGTAAGGCTTAGATCAATGCTTTTAGGGCAAATGGAGTCTTTTAGGAAGTAGGAAATCTTGAAGGAACAAATGATAATAAGAGAGCTAGAGACAAGAGGGGTCAATAATTGAAGTGTTGATAGCCCAAGGCTTCAATCACGAAGCCCTAGGGGAAAATGGCTACTAGGAAGTAGGTAACGCTAGGCCCTAGTAGTTTTCCTCCTTTTTTAGTTCAAAGATAAAAAGATGACGACTTAGATGAAGAAAAAAGTGCTAGGGTGTTGCAATGACAAGTCCCTTAGCAAAAGCTTCAAGAAAATCAGTTTTCTAGCATAATCTAGTAGGTGAAAGTTATTAAGGCAAGAACAATAACATGTGCTTTAGCCTCCTAGGGTTTTAAGCTAACAATTTCATTATCTTAGTATAAATGCAAGATAAATGTAACTATAACCATTCAATGAAGAAGAATTGCAGAAAATTTACTTACATTCACCAAGAATCATCTAGCAAATAGCCTAGTTGAACATTTCCACCAATAAAAATGCCAAAATAGTCCAAAATAAGCCTCCTTCAAGAAGTGCGTACTAAATTTCAGCCAAGTAACCCTAATTAGCGCAAAAATTTCAGACCTCACTAAGTGTGAGTGAAAGATGATGAAATAATTCAAGGGAAATTCCTTATTTATATAGTTACAATGACCAAAATTAGGTCAAAAAGACTTATATGGCCAGTTTACATGTAAAATCTAGTTTTTACATTAAATGACAAATTAAAACCCTAAATCAAGCAGAAAAGGTGACGTCGTGCCCTTTAAGGGTGACGTTAGGCATTTCTAGTGCAACATTGGCCTCTAGGAGCAAGATGTTAGACTTCCCAAGGCCTCTGGATCAAGCCACATGTGCCACTTGGCACACAACTGCCTCCAAAGTGTCCATCAAACGTTGGATGACGTCAAGGGTCACATAGGTGCCGTCAAGGGCCTTCCAAGGCCTACATCATAGTGGGAGGGAAAGACCCCCCTGGGTCCAGGCTTACCATGCTGTCTCTGGTGGAATGTCCTCCTCTCTCTCTGGTGAAAACCTCTAATCTGTCTCTGCCCTTGGTTGGGGTCTCAACATCCATCTGGTGGGATTTTATCCCTATGGAGGTCCGAACTAATCATCTCCCCATGTGTACCTATCCGTCGGGTGTGGCCCCGCAACAAGTATGCCCTCCATGGTCTCATAAGTCACAGGGATCATGGCAATGTCAATCACATCTAATAATCAAGTTATTTAAACACGTGCATAAAACCCCCCTTTCCCAAACAAGTGCTAAAAGACGTTATGCTATTCTACAAGCCAGATTTGGAGGGGACATTAGGAGGTCCTATTGGGATAATTCTCATTGGACGTGGGATGTTTCTAGGTGAAGACAAATCCAGGCCATGTATGTGGATGAGGTCGTAAGGGATGTATGGGCAATGGGTGCAGTGATGACAAGGGAATGTATGGATTACCTGTGGGTTCCTCTGAAGAAGGTGAGATGCACCTTGTCATGGATGCAAATGTTTCCAAGCCCATTTAATGCCTTTCATATTTTTATCTTATTTCTTTTTCTTTCAAGAGACTAGTTAGGGGACATTGCCCCGGCGTGGTGACTAATGGTGGCAATGTTACCCACAAGCATTTCACGGAGATCAGTAGGCTGGCTCGTGATGAGACCCCCTTTATCTTGGCTATGACACCAAGATCCACTACCCTGGCGTTGTGACCAACTGAATGGTAGTGTCATACTGCTACATGCCCATGGACCTAATAGGATGGCTCGTGATGAGACCCCCTATCCTCCAACTAGGTCTTGATTTTATTATTTTATGGGTCCCTCTGTTTCTTGTTGAGAAGCCTTTTATTGATTTCTCGGGGATCCCTGGGCAAAGCATCTGAAGGTTTTGTTCTTTTGGCTTTTATCTTTTTCCAGCTACTTTTACCCTCTGGGCCTTCAGCCCCTTCTTCCCACAAGGTAAGGTACAACCCTTTGCTAGCTTGGCAAACCCAATGCTCGAACCAATGTATGGGATGAATGAGAGGGAAAAAGATGAAAAGTGGTAAGTATGGTGGGAACAGAAGATCGCCTTTCATGAACCCACCCAGTGGAAACTCAAACCCTATGGGAACCAAATTGCTACAACATCCTGTCATTCCCCCCAGGTGTGGACAGGTGGAAAGGCATAAGGTCCAAGCACACGTCAGACATAAAAATAATTAAATGCACATATTCAAATGTTTTGAGAATCAGAGTGACACATACCATGATACCCAGACTCATTACCTCATGGAGCAAGACCCACTACTGCTGAAGGACCAGGCCGATGGGATGGATGTTGTTGTTGCTAACAAGGTGGAGGCGTTGAAGAAGAGAGATGGGCCCTCCAGGACCAGGCTCAAGTCAATATGGCTCTCGGTACTCCATGTTTAGGACCTGGGGGCCTCAAGACATAATCTCCTTAGTTATCCTTAGGCCAGGGGATAACATGAGGGAGAGCAAATTTTACAACATCCCGATTTGGAGTTGCTTGGGGACAAGAAATCTTGAGAAGGGAGGATTGTAATGTCCCCTTCCAATTGATCATGACCTAGGATGACTTAGTAGCCTATACGTCTCCCGTAGGATATAGTCAGTGAAGAAAAGGGAGTCAAGGAAGTTTATTTAATGTCACTAGTTAGGAGATGTTACATTCCAAAGTGACATTAAGTAAAAAGATAAATTGTTAATTACTTAAACATTAAAAATAACTTTTAATGTTTAAGTAAATATTAATAGGGAATAAGGGTCATATTTGATTTGGTCAAAATGGGGAAAGATCTAGAAGGCTTGTGAGAAGTATAAAGGAAGGGTATCACTTCACCTTCCTCATTATGATTTGATCTCTTATTTGGAGTGCTCTTGAGAGCGAGGTTTTCGTTGGGGATTTGACAAAACCCTTCCACTATTGGTTTTGTTTCGATGGTGCAATACCCACCCTAGCTAGACAAGAGGGGGATCTATCCAATATTTCCATGGGAGTACCATCTTTCAATTTGTATGCAATTTTGAAGGTGCAACGATTTACATAGGAGAATTGTGGAGCCATCTTGAAGCATTGATTTACCCTTTTTGCTGGCTCGTTGGCATCTAGAGAACCCGTGAGAGTATATTGGAGGGTCATGGCACTAGGAGAGGCTGATCTCATTCCCATCTAACCAATGAGAGTCCGTGGGGATTTTAGAGTAGGCCATAAGGCTCTTAGAGCAGGCTGAGGCAACCAGAGGAGGTTGCGATTCATGTTGTGCAGGGTAGTGGGGTTCCTATAGTAGATCGAGGGGATTTATTGCAGGGTGGAGGAATCTAAAGGAGTCACAGGGGCTTGGAGAGGGCCATGAGGCCATTTTATTGAGTCGTCAGGTCTAGGAGGTGGGCCGAGAGCCCAAACAACATACATAGAGGGTTTGAGGAGGGATGAAACCCTCATTTACTGAGCAGAGGAGAATGGAGGGCATGGCCTGAGCCTTGGTGGACTTTGGAGCAGTCCAACAACATCTATTAGAGAGACCATTGGAATTACTTCAAGTTTTTCTTTGATTTCTGTAGTATTTTTGCAACTGCTATAACAACCATAGAGTTCTATTACTTTTGTGTTCCATATCCCATCTGTAATAAAGATGCCAAGGTTGTCTCTTCCATTTTTTGTGTTCTTGTGTCATATGCAATATGTTTGACAAATTCTCCATGGTTAAACACATGCAAACTATTATTAAAAGTAGCTAGCCATCATAAAACATTGTAATGCCAAATGCTTGACAAAACACATCATTAAAAATACATAAAGTAAACAACAAACCATTAATATCCTAGCATATCTCTATTGGGGATATTACAGATAATGGGGCTCTATTCAAAACAAAGTCCTCCCAAATGTTGATGCATTTACCATTCCCTGGAATCCAAGTGAGACTACTTTGAAGAAGAGTTAGAGATGCCTGAAACAACTTCTAGATTGAAGATCCAGAAGGAAAGCTTGGTTGCTGCTCAATTCCTTTAACTCGGTCCTTCCGAAAATATTTATGAATGAGATTTCTTCAACTTGTTGTAATTTCCAGTGACTAATCTCCACAACACTTTTGTGCCCAAGGCCAAATTTTCCAAGTCCTTTACTCCTAGACCCCCGTGGGATTTAGGGGCCCTAACCAGTTTCCAACTTATCGGATGGAATCTCAAGTGCCTCTACTGTTAATCACCAAGCACATAGGCACTAAATGGCTATGCTTCTTTGCTTCAAGGCTCGTGTTTTTTTGTGTTTGCAATGCTCTATGCTTAGGAGAAAACTCAGTGACACACTCCAACATTGTATGTGAAAAAATCCATCAAGGATTCAAAATTCAATTGCTCACATGTGTAATGTGTGGACATGGATACCTCATTGAATGCTTGGTTTTATAACTATACCAAATGATTATGTTTATATGTGTAGGTCTAGATGAGTTCCCAATAAGAGCTAGTCCACTGTGTATAATATCAATCAACTAAAAATTTGCTCATGCAAAACTCATCTAAAAAAATAGACAAGCACTACAATTTTTGAATTGGAAAACAAGGCAATGGGAGGTCTAATTATGTTCCTGGTCTATTATGTGGCATCCAATCACCATCGTTTTTGTTGAGTTTTGGTACCTTGGGAAGTGGTCCCCCAGTGTTATTGAGTGTCTAACACTAAAGGGGGAAAAAGTGACCCTCATTCACTTTACTTTATGTTATAAAGTCAAAGTGACTTTATGAGCTTATTAAGTCATAAAGTGACTTTATAACTTAACGTGACTTAGGGAACTTAAGTAAAGGGGGACATTTAATCTCCACCCTTGATCTTGGTTGGCTAAGATCTAATCCTAGCCATTGGCTCCTAGGTTAGCCTAAGGATGAGGCTAAAGGAAAAGAGGAGGGAAAAGGCATTTTTATTGTTCACTCATGAGTTTTGAGTGAAGAGAGGAGAGGGAGAAGGATTTTGGAGAAGGAGAAGGTTGAGGGCACACCATAGGAAGGAGTCACACTTGTTTGAGAAGAAGCAAGGGTGCACCATAGGAAGGAGGCACACTTGTTTGAGAAGAAGCAAGGGTGCACTTGTTTGAGAATAAGCAAGGGCACACAAGCTTAGTGAAGGGGCACATATGAGAAAGGGCTCTCAAGCTAAGAGGTAAAGGGCACACTTGCAGTAGCAAGAGGGCACACTTGTAAGCAGACAAAGGGCACATTTTCTAAGAGGAAAGAGGGCACAATTTTCAAGGCGAGGGCAACTCCCAAGAAGGGCACAAAACTCCAAGGAAAAAGGATGCACACTTCAAGGCATTCCTGGCACTTGTTTCATGGAAAATTGAGTAGCTAACTAGAGTTAAGTTGGTTTATTGTCTTTGCTGTAATTTTTCCTTTCACTCCATAATAAATTTCCTCTTCTACTGGTTTTCCCCATGGGGGTTTTTCTAGAGTCATGTTGACCAAAAATACTTGTGTACAATTGTTGTGGTTTGCTTATTTCCTTATCAACATTAAAGTGTAAAAGATATAGAGGTGTGTTTCAAGTTTTAATGGTTGTTAGATAAGGAATTTTGGATAACAAATTTATCATTAAATTAACCTTAAACAACTGCATTAAATGAGCCTGAAACCAAAGATCTAAAGGCATCATTATAACAATGATATTTAGATCAGTTGTGACAGTCAACAGTACCAAGATTTCAGACTTGTTAGCAACCTTGCTAGCAACCTTGCAAACAACAACAAATCAGATATGTGGGTACCTTTTAAATTGTCTTAAAACATAGGTCAAAGACAGACCTATTAGGCACAAAAGGGCACAAAAGAGGGCTTATAATTTGCAAACAGTTGGCAGAATTTTCACTCACCTTGACAACATATTTCTTTGGTCGTTTTTTTATCAGTGTGCAACCATGTCGGGTGGAGGGTTGAGGGTGGAGGATAGGCTAGCAGGTACTGGCAATTGGTCTCCATGGAAGGCTAGGATAGTTTTGATTTTGGAGGAGGGTGAGCTATGGGACATTGTTGAAAATCCTGTGGTACCTCCTACTGATGCAATGCTCTTGGCAGAGGTTCAGGAAGAGGAATATCAAGGCCAAGAGGACTATTCAAGATGCGATGAAAGACCATATTATTCCTCATGTCTCTAGTGAAAACTTCATATTTCAGATGTGGCAGTCCTTGTGTAGCCTTTACCAGAGCCCTAACCAAAGTCATAAGATGGTGCTCCGGGAGAATTTGAGGGGCACTAAGATGACGAAGATTGATTCAGTCGCCTCATACCTCATGAGATTTTCTCAGATTCATGATGAGTTGGTAGTTGTGGGTGAGATAGTGGATCCATCCGAGTTGGCGAGGAATGCCTTAAATGAATTCTCCAAACCATGGGAGAGATTTGTACGAGGCATTGTAGCCAGAGAGCATATGCCTAGTCGGGAGAGGCTATGGGATGACTTTGTACACGAGGAGCTTAGATTTGGCTTAGGATCTACTAGTCAGTAGCGTGGTGGGGATGATGAGGGAGATCTTTCTCTTTTGGCAAAGGGCAAGAAGAAGACCAAGAAGGGTCCCAAGGGTGGGGCCAAGCAACAACAACAGGGAGGTGAGCAACAAATGGATATGCACAAAGTTAAATGTTTTGCTTGTAACAAGATGGGGCACTATGCTAGACAATGTCCCAACAGGAAGAAGAAGAAGCAGGGTGGTACAACAATATCAGCTGAGGAGGATGAGTTTGCCTCTCATTTTGAGAGGGAGATGTCCTTGCTTGTCAGTTTGTCTACAGTTGAGATACCATCGAGTGTATGGTACATAGACAGTGGAGCATCTAGTCATATGCATGGTGTTAAGAGCACTTTACTGATCTCACAGAGTCAGGGATCAAGTTGGAGATAGTGCTTGGGAATAACACCATAGTCAGGGCGGATGGGAGTGGCACAATTTTCTTTTAGAGGGAGTTGAGGCCACCCATGGTGTTCAAGGATGTATTGTATGTCCCTGGGCTGAAGAAGAACCTAATATCAATTTCCACCATTCAGGATAAGGTATTTGAGGTGTCATTCCAAGGTGATGAGGTCCTCATTTACCCTAAGGGGTCCAGTATCACATCAACCAGAGTGATTGAGACTCATGATGGGAAACTGTACAGACTCAAATTTCAGCCATTACATGCTTTGGCTAGTAGCAACAACAACAATTAGTTGTGTGAGCTTTGGCATAGGAGGATGGCTCACTTGCATCATGGAGCTCTGAGGGTGTTGAGGGAGATTGTGATAGGATTGCCACAGTTCGACACTAAGCATCATGAGGTATCCAAGGGGTGTGCTCTTGGGAAGTACACCAAGACTGTCTTTCCGAGTAGTGATAGTAGATCAACTAGGATACTTGATTTGGTACACTCTAATGTGTGCTGGCCCATGTCATCAGTTTCCTTGGGTGGATGTGAGTACTATGTGACATTAATTGATGACCACTCTAGGAGGACCTAGATCTATTTCTTGAAGACCAAGAGTGAGGTCTTCAAGAGGTTCCAAGAGTTTAAGGCTCTTGTGGAGAACCAAACAAGGAGAAAGATCAAGGTATTGAGGTCGGACAATGGGGGTGAGTATACCTCCATAGAGTTCAGAGACTTCTCCACCCAGGAGGGTATTAGGAGACAATTGACTGTTCCTTACAACCCCCAACAGAATGGGGTTGTTGAGAGGAAGAACATGGCTATTGTTGGTGCAACGATATCTATGTTGCATGATCAGGGGTTGCCATTTTTCTTATGGGTTGAGGCTTGCAGTATTGCAGTGTATTTGCAGAACATGAGTCCACATAGAGCTTTGGGGAGCAAGACTCATGAGGAGGCCTTCACTAGGAGGAGGCCAGATGTTGGACACCTTCGCATATTTGGGTGTATGACTTTCTCTCATGTCCCTTCTGAGAAGAGGACAAAGTTGGATCCCACAACAGAGAAGAGGATCCTTGGTGGATACAATGGGGTCTCAAAGGCCTACCAGATCTACATACAAGCACTGAAGAGAGTTGTTGTGAGGAGAGATGTTAGATTCAAGGAGGATAAATCCTTTCAGAGATTTTGTGAGTTGGGAGATAGAGTTGAGGAGGTCCCACAGATGCAGGATGATACATCATAGGGGATGCATCCTTAGGTATCTATTACACCGAGTTCAAGGGTGATTCGTCCACCCAATACAACTACAAGATCACAGGTGGTTGGTACAGACCATAGGTGCACATGCTTCAAAATATCCGACATCTATGGTGAGATCTATGGAAGAGATTGAGGGGGCATGAGGGTACTATTCCATAGGAGGTTACTTCAGGGAAGAGAAAACCGAGATGGTTTCAGAAGACCTTGAAGGAAGCTAAGGAGCTAGTTGGTGATCCTTAGATGTTGATGAAAGAGAGCAGAGCACTAGAGAGGTGTGGTTCGTACTTGGCCATGGTGACTAGCATCACAGATTCCGAGCCCACTACTTTTGAGCAGGTTGCTGACCAACATGTCTAGAGAGAGGCCATGCAAGAGGAGTATGATTCCATCATGCAGAATGATGTGTTGGAGGTGGGTGCCTAGGCCAGAGGGGAAGTCAGTGGTGGCTTCCAGGTGGTTGTACAAGATTAAGTATGTTGTAGATGGCAACATTGAGAAACACAAGGCTCGATTTGTGGCGAGAGGATTCTCTCGGGTTGAGGGGATTGAATATGATGAGACATTCACACCAGTTGCGAGATATATTTCCATTAGGAGTATTATGGCCATTGCAGTAGAGATGGGTTGGAAGATCCATTAGATGGATGTGAAGACAACATTTCTAAATGGTCTTATAGAGGAGGAGGTATACATTGAGCAACCACAATGGTTCGAGGTGTTTGGGAGAGAGTCCCACGTGTGCCTCTTGAAAAAGACATTGTATGGTCTGAAGCAAGCTCCACGAGTTTGGTATTCCAGGATTGATTCTTACTTATTGTAGATGGGCTTTGAGAAGAGTGAGGAGGATCTGAATCTCTATTACATTGTTTGTGGAGAGGATACTCTCATTCTTATCTTATATGTTGATGACTTGTTTATCACTGGAGGGAAGGAGCTCATAGCTGATTGCAAGAGGGGTCTTGCTTTAGAGTTTGAGATGAAGGACATATGACTGATGCATTATTTCTTGGGCATGGAGGTTTGGCAGGAGGATGGGCATGTCTTTTTGGGACATGGGAAGTATGCAATGGATATTCTAAGTAGACTTCAGATGAAGGATTGCAGACCCATGTCGACACCTATGGTCACCAACTGGAAGAAGCTTAGTGCTTATGAGTCCGAGTTGGTGGATGTTGGGAGATATCGTTAGTTGATTGGTTCATCGATGTATTTGGTCAACACTAGACTAGAAAGAACACTCCTTGCTCAATCCAGTTAAAAATTCCAGCTTGAAATCGCTGGCCTAACTCTTGCGAGTCTGCATCAAAGTGTATAGAGAATCTTGGCCTTCTAGGACCCCTGTTCCCATTTCCTCTTCCTCGGTTACCCCTGCCATGACTACCTCTGCTGAAAAAGCTCATTCCTGTATGCATAATTGATTAGCAAATAGTTTCTTTAACAACCATACATGACAACTCTTTTAAATATGAAATAAAATTTGGCTCAGCAACATATCAGACTCATGCAATCCAATCCATACAAATTGTTTAATAGTTGTTAATGAGAAGGGGGTGAACAAAGGTTCTGGGATAAGCGAGGGGTTGTATTGATCGAAAAATGTTAAAATGAGGGGGAAAAGATCATGATCACTGCTCACAGACAACAAACAATCAACTATATTGTAAATCAAAATAATATATCACTATATTTCATCCCTGCGATCCCTTAGATGTCATAATACAAAACTTATCTTAACTATAATTAAATTTTAGGAACAGGGAGTGGATAGTGAATATGGGAAGGCGAGGGGAATTGTAATTAGCGAAAAGTGAAACAATGGTAGGGAAAAAGAGGATACAGTTCGAAAAATAAATTAAGTAATCCATAAAAACAGTTTTGTATTCAATACAACTATTCCAGCATCAATTAAACAAATACCATGGTGGATTAAACCATTACCGTGTGTTAAAACTTGCCCACTGTCCCACATTCAATTTCCTTAAAAATTTTCAATTAACACAGAATTTAATCGTACTTAGAATCGTCATGAATTTCACCCATATTATTTCAAATAATTCAGTTTCCTTTCATTTACTTCTCTTTCACATTTAAACAAAATCCAAGGAACACACAATCATATTATTTCAACTCTCTTCAACATAATAAAGATATCAACCACTGCCTAGAGACAACTACTATCTTCGGTTTCCTGGTTCAGCTAAAAACAGAAGTCAGTGGCACTGAGTTCTGTTGAGGCAGAGTATATGACAACTAGTCAGGCCAACTGCGAGACTATTTGGCTTCGAAAGTTATTGGTTGGTCTATTTGGTCATGAGTTGAGGCCTACCATGATTCACTGTGATAATCAGAGTTGTATCAAACTTTCTGAGAATCCAATCTTTCACGACATGTCCAAGCACGTAGAGATCAAATACCACTTCATCCGTGATTGGGTTCAAAGAGGAGCAGTTCAACTTGAGTACATATCTACTGATGAGCAGATTGCAGACATTTTCACAAAGTCTTTGCTAAGGGGCAAGCATGTCTACTTTAAAGACAAGATGGGAGTGGTGAAGAACACTTTCCTCGGTAAGAGGGAGTTTTGAGTTTTGGTACCTTGGGAAGTGGTCCCCTAGTGTTATTGAGTGTCTCACACTAAAGGGGGAAAAAGTGACCCTCACTCACTTTACTTTATGTTTGACTTTATGAGCTTATTAAGTCATAACGTGACTTTATTACTTAAAGTGACTTAGGGAACTTAAGTAAAGGGGGAGATTTAATCTCCACCCCTGATCTTGGTTGGTTAAGATCTAATCCTATCCATTGGTTCCTAGGTTAGCCTAAGGATGAGACTAAAGGCAAAGAGGAGGAAAAATACATTTTTATTGTTCACTCATGAGTTTTGAGTGGAGAGGAGAGGAAAAAGGATTTTGGAGAAGGAGAAGGATGAGGGCGCACCATAGGAAGGAGGCACACTTGTTTGAGAAGAAGCAAAGACACACCATATGGTAGAGGGAAAACAAGCTTAGTGAAGGGGTGCATATGAGAAAGGGGTAAAGGGGTTTTATGCACATGGACGTCTTGTCACTTTCCAAAAACTTGTATTGCAGACTTGTATAATGTCTTTGAGAACTAGACTGGGGTAAAGGGGTTTTATGCACATGTTTAATAAATATTGATGATTAGATGTGGTTTACATTGCTATGATCCCTGTGACTTATGAGCCCATGGAGGGTGTAGTTGTCGATGTGCAAGATCATGCCCGACGGACAGGTACCACATTGGACAGGTACACATGGGGAGATGATCAGTTCAGACCTCCATGGGGCTGAAGAGCCCACCCGATGGATGTTGAGACCCCAACAGGGGGCAGAGACAGGGTAGAGCGTTTTTACCAGGGAAGAGCAGAAGAATCCACCAGAGGTAGCTGAGCAGACCTGTACCTAGGGGGGTTGAGCCCTCTCCACAGGAACGTTGGCCTTGGAAGGCCCATGACATCTCCCAAGATACCCATGACATCACCCAACAATATGGACGTTTTGGGAGGCAACTTTGGACATTTTGGCACGTGTGGCAGCTTGAAGAAGCCCAAGGAGGGCTAACATTTTGCTCCAGGAGGATGCATTTTCCCTAGAAGGGGATAACGTCACCCTAGAAAGGGGATGACGTCTCTCTATTGCTTGATTAGGGTTTTAATTTAAGCATTTAATGTAAAACAATATGATTTTGGTATTTTGGCCTCGTCGGCCTTTTAATGACCTAAAATGTAATTTAGGTCATTGCTACTGTATAAATTGAGGGTTTTGACTTTCATTTTTTCATCATCTTTCACTCACCACTTGGTGAGGTCTGAAATTTGCGTCCCTCTTAGGGTTATTGGCTGAAATTTTGAGGCGCACTTGTTGAAGGAAGACCTTCTTGGCATATTTTGGCATTTATCTTGGTGGAAGGTATTAAGACTAGGGTTTGCTATATGATTTCTTGGTTAAATGTAAGTGAATTTCTACGAAACTTCTTGATTGAATGGTTGTAGTGTTGTTTTCCTGCATTTATTATTATAATTTGCTAAATTAAACCCTAGGTGACAAGCAAATACTAAAGGTCCTTGTCTCATGTCCCTATCAAGATTTTGAGCCATATGATTTGTTGAAGAGGATAGAGCCTTGCCATAGCAACACTCTATCCATCTTCTTCTAGCTAGCTATTTTTTCTTATTTGTTGAGCTAAGAAGGAGAAAACACATCAAGGCCTAGGTTTCTACACCTTGGTGAGCCTATTTTCCCTAGGGTTTGTCTAGTGGAGCCTTGCTTTAGTAACATGTCACTCACAAACTCTCTTGTCTTAGATCAATCATTTATTGAGCTAGCCGTTTTTTCCATTGAGCTAAAGAAGGAGAAGAGAGCACTGAGGCCTAGGGTTTCTACACCAAAGTGAGCCTCTCTCCCCTAGGGTTTCATTGTTGAGGCCTTGCTTTAGCAACAACTCAACACTCTACCCTATTGTCTTTGGTTTCTCTATCACTTAGTCCTTGAGCCTTGTGTCCTCTTTTTGAATCCATAAACCCTAGGAGCGCACTGATCTAAGGCCTTGTGTGTTGAGTACTTTGATCTCAAACAACTTCCAAACACTTTGAGCAAACTCTTACTAACTTTTCTAACCCTATCTTAAGACTAATTTTCTAACCCTATTGCTGCTATCTTTTACTTGTGCTATAAACATTATTATTGCAGCATCTATTGTCTTTAAAAACAATTGAATGATTAGCTAAGGCGTTGCTTCAAGTATTATTACATTGATGATAAATTGCCATCGTTTATTGTGAAGCCTCATTAGCATTTATTGTGAAGTGACATATATATTGTAATGAATGCCATTGCACAACTTTGACTTGCTTCAACAATAATATCGTTTATCAATTGCTTATTATTAGAAAGTCATTGATTATATGAAGTACTAACCAACAAGCAAGCTTGCGCATATAGTTTCTTGTTTCTTTGTCTCGGGCAGGTACTCTTGTTGGTTATTACTTCCGGTTACCTTTATTGGCTATAAGCCAAGACTTTCTGATCAGGTGGTGACTTGTGAGGGAAATTATTATCACTTAGCCTTTCTAAGCCTTTTTGCCTTCTCAAAACCCCAGGTCACCAGGGACGTCTCCCCTGGGCCTTACCTTCCTAAATAGAAAGAGCCCTCCCATCGAGGTGATAGTGGGTGGGATTGGTTCAGTTATGCTAGTTTGACCTCTTTTCATCAATCCATTTTCCTAACTACAAATTGTGCGATAACAATTTTGGCACTGCTGTCGGGGATCACTGAGTCAAACTTTCCTCAAGATGACACTTATCGTTAAGCCTTTCCTCAAGAGCCCTTATCTTGCAAGCTTACCTGGCGACTCCACTAAGGGTGATTCCTTTATTCCTTTGATAATTTCAAGAAAATTATCTGGCGACTCCACTAATGATGTAGCCAAATATGACTTCTCAATGGGATCCGAGAAATTTCAAACCCACTGACTGTTGAAATAATGTAACTGCGAAGAGCATTCTTATTATTTTGTTATTGGATTAAATCCCCATTGTGGATTAATCATGTCATTATTATTATTTTATTATTAGGTTAATCCCCATTGAGGATTAACCAAGTCGGTAATTGTATAA
>ML842484.1:8840-22763 GCA_009831015.1 Picea engelmannii | reverse complement strand
TCCTTTTCCTTGAAATTTGACTAAGTAATTGTTTCCTAGTGTAATATGAGATGGGATTGAAGAATCAATGCATGAAAGTAATTCTTTTTTACCTGTCATGTGATTGTTGCATCCACTGTCCAGCAACCATAGATCTTTAGGTTGTTCTTCAGTCTTGTGGCATGAGAGAAACATACCTCTTGAGGTGTCTCCCGTATGATTTGAGACATGTGCTCTGCCTGAGAGTTGATCTGCTTGCTTCTTCCTGCATTCAGATTCATAGTGCCCATACTTTTTGCAGTAATAGCATTGTATGCTTGATTTGTCATTTGACCTTCTCCCTCTGCCTCTTTGAGGCTGGAAATTCTGATGTTGATTTTGTTGTTGTTGTCTTTGACCTTTGTCATGGTGCAATGTGACCACGCACCTTGATGTTAAAGCGCTACGGGCTTTTCCGGTTCTTTGTTTTTCAATAATTGCCAAAATACGAAATTTGCCTTTGGACAATTTAACGGTCCAAATCTTCCTGTGATCTGATGGTCCAGATCTTATCAGGATATCGCGAATCGGGACTTCGTGAACCCTGATGACAATCTCTTCTGACTCCTCGATTCCCCGATCTCCGATTTGTCAATGGCGCTTTACTTTCGGGATTTTCCCGATTGCTTTGATCTTCGCCACGCGTCCCAACGGATGGACAACTCAAGTCTTCTTCGGGGGTTTCACTGTGGAGATTCCCGATCCCTCGTTTTGACGAGATGACGTCTGCTGGGCCCCAAAATGTAGCTTTCCTCCTGTCGGGATTTTGGACTTCACAGTTCTGAAATGCTCGTGTTTCTTGTCCTCAGGATTCGCGAAACGCCGAATCCCGATGTGTTAATGGCCCTTTCCTTTTCGGGACTTTTCCCGAGTCCTCAGATTTACGCCACGTGTCCCCTCAAGATGGACGGTTCTCGTCATTTCGCGATTTCACGACTTGCAACTCCAAAGTTTTTGTTAACTTGAAAACCTCGGTTTCCTAAACGCCAACAGTTTCCTCAATGTCTGCCACGTGTCTGAACAAATGGATGGCTGTGATCTTATCTCTATTTCGTGAATCGCGATTTCGCGAGTTTAGAACTCTTGTTGCGACGGTCTTTCAAAATCGCGAACTCCAATATGCTGATGGAGTGATGGCTTGGATCTACTGCCACCTGTCCTCTGAGGTGGACGACTCACAGTCTTTTCGGGATTTCGCAATTTGAGATGTTGCGATTTCACGTATCAGGATTTTGGAGAGCAGTCTCCTACGCTCATCCAACTCCCGATTCTCAATTTTTTGATCAAATGAGATCGACGGATGACAATCTATCTCAATCCAACTGTCCAGAATGACTCGTGATTTCGCGATTCGCGAATTCTCACGGCAGTCTTCTGACCTTTACACCCTGCGAGTCAGCGAAATACTGAGATCTCGCCACGTGTTTCTTGATGGACAGTCCAGATGATGTCGGGATTTCACGACTTCACAAATGGAAAATTTTGCCTGTGCGCTCTAGAGGACTAAACCTCGTGTGTTTTCTCGTTCATCCAATGGCTATCGGTCCTCTGCGCAAGATCTAACGGCTAAAACTCTTTCACCTTTTCTGTGCTCTCTTCATCCCTTATGAACTGGTTTCCCTCTTCGGATCTGTTCGTAGGACGAATATTACGGCCTCAGTGGTTGTTCTTTGCACCTGAGACACGTTCTTTACTCCTGTGGAAGAAAGATTCGTGAATCTTTCAAAGATTTGAAATAATTTCACGAGTTCTTCATTCTCTGCTACAATCTTTGATAGATTTGAGCGAATTTCGAAAAACTTTAAACGATTATGCCTTCTACAGGAATCTTTAACGATTTTGAACGAATTATTCGAGTTCTTTAAATGTGCTTCCATCCTATAGTTCTTCTTCATGAATCTTGATGATTCTTGAAAAGATTACAAGAATATTTATTGTTTCTTCCTTCTGCAATCTCTTCTTCCTCGTTCTTTCAAGCGTTGTACGCTCTGCTTCGGCGCGTGAGCTTCTTATGCTGATCTTTGAGCGTTTGACGGTCTTCTTCCTCGTGGAATTCTCCTGCGAGGATCTTTCGAGAGTATGAAGTACAACTCTCCAAGCCTTGTGAAAAGTGTGTGTCAAATGCTTCTCGAGATCTGTGAAGCTTTGCGCTGTGAGGATTGTGTTTCTCTCCAGCCTGTGTGAAGAGGCTTACTATTGATGCTTTGATACCATGATAAATTGTGAAGCAAGAAATGCAAAGAGAAAGAATAGAACATAAAACAGTATATTAGAATGTATGAAGAAGAGTACAATGAGAAGTAAGTCTGAAGAAGTACATACAATGCAAAGGGAAATAGCTGAGCTAAATAGGCTCAAGCAAATCAAGAATAGAAAGTACAGTTGGCCAGAACAACTGGCAGTGTACATTCAGACTGTTGAGGTTACATTATATTTAACAGTATGGACCTGTAACAGATAGATGTGATGTTTACAGTTATGGCATGTTGATTATGGAAATGGTGGTAGGAAGGACGAACATTGACCTTGATAATATAGAGAGTAGATCCAACAAATTCTTCTATGCGGAGTGGGATTTTAAGTAAGTAGAGAAAGGTGAGCTTGGGAATCTAAGGACAGGACACATTTCAGAGGAAGATCAAAGCTTAATAAAAAAAGTTGATTTTGGTTGGATTATGGTGTATCTAGTTTCATGCATCTCGGCGTCCCCTGTTGAGTAAAGTCATTAAGATGTTAGAGGGAGACGTTGAGATTACAACTCCTCCTTTTCCATTCCCTGTTGACACACCTCCAATTGGACAACTATCTTCCTCAGATCAATCATCTCTTTCTGGCCAATGTTTTTCAAGTTAGGCACTGGAGGTTCAAAGTTCAAACGAGAAGTCCCAATAACACTGTTGACACACCTCGACATCTGCCGCTATCTTCCATGGATCTAGCATCTTCTTCAAATCAAGGCTCGTCAAGTTATGCTTTGGAGGTTCAAATGATAGATCCCAAAAGTACTTAGATCGCCAAAACTTCCAGGTAAGGTACTATGCATGCATAGTAGAAAATGTTTATTTATATAAAATATTTTGTATGTAGCATAATATCTAAGAGTGAGAACATGGCTGCATTGACTTATAAAATGTTTTCGTTTTTGGTTTTTAAAGAAAATATTTTTTTAATTTATGAAAAAAATTAAAATGGGAAAAACAAAACTTTGCCCCGTTTGCAATGCAATATAATTTTAGAGAAATGTAAAAATAATAATAGCACAGCCGTTAATACAGCAGTTGGAGAATGTCTAAAGGTATTTGCAGGTAAAGAATTTTTTAAATTTTATTATTGATTAACAAATAAATGGTTTCACTTCATTTATCTGGTGTGAATATTTTAATTTCTGTTAATCACTTATGTGGCAATCAGTTAGTATTAAAGTAATTTTTAAATATGATTAGGTAAATGTAAAAAAGTAAACACATAAACATATGTTTTTATAATAGCTAGGAAGTTAATGATTGAAATCACAACCATTTATTTTGTGTGACTATTAAGAATATTCCAGCCATATTTAATCCTGTCCATAGAAAACTTATTAAGCACTAAACCCCTATTAAATCTGCCCATTATCAATAGATGTACGCCTTTCGGCCTAATTATTGTTTTGTTGAGTTACTTGAGTAGAAGTATCCAAAAATCTGTATTATTTTATATTTATTAAAAAAAAATGGATAAAATAAAATTTTACCCCATTTGCAATGGCAAATGGAATACAATATGAGATCATTGTAAAAGTAGTATTATTCTTTTGTTGAGTTACTTAAGGAGAGGTATCCAAAAATATTTATCACTTTAAGTAGAAGTAGACACATCTGCTATTGAATATTTGGATGATCCATATGATGAGACAATTACAAAAATAGTATATTTATTTTGCCTGAGATACACAAGGAGGAGACGTCTCCAAAAATCTTTATTACTTTCACAGAAACATGTGACGTTGAATATTTGGAGAACGATTGATTTCATATAGTTTATGATTTCTATAAATCCACATTGTTGGATTATCATGATATAATTATGAAATAATCTCACATTATAAACAGGTGTTGTTCGGAATTTAATCTTTGCCTTAGTTTACGATTATCTAAATCCCCCAGTTGATGCATTATCTTAATTTAATTACAAATCAATCTTAAATTATAAACAATAGGTGTTATCACTTTAGTTATTTCTTTTTAGATAATTTAAGAAATAATAATTAAACATAAATGTTTGCCCAATACTAATTTTTATAGGTTATCTTATGAGCTTCAGAACATTTTTGTTGATAATAAATATTCAACTTGATATGTTCTGTTAACTTAACTGAGCTCTGCAAAAGATAACAAATAGACTAACTTGATAATATAGAGAAACTTGGAAAAATGCATTTACACGGAAACTTACCACAATTTTCAAAAACAACAACGATTTTCTTTTAAAATTAAATATAAATGAACAAAATACAAATTACAACAAAGACGTGTCATTTCTTCTACTTATCTGCATCCCCTACCTTAGTTTGCACAACCAAAAGCAAATGATGTAATAAATAGACAATGCTAAAGTATTATAGTGCATGCAAGCAACATTTCTTAATAAGACAAATATGACCTTCTTGACCCCCACAAATTTCCTTAGCTCTGTTTTTCCTTTCCTTCAGCTGCTTCCTGCATTTCTCTACCTTGGTTGCAAGTCAAGTTGAAGCTAAGGTAAAATTAAGGTTCACGCAGAGACAATTCTCTCCATTAGCCAACACAATAACAGTAGATGCTAAAGTAGCCCTCGAACTATAGGTTCAATTACATTAACTAGAATAAAGTCATCAACTGATGATCCTAAAATCTGTCAATTTGAACAGAAAATTTTCAATATTTGTTCTTAAAAGAAAACTAACAACGTCTACAAAGCTCTCATCACTACAAAGMTCTGCATTAATTATAGAAGACATATATGCAACATATGTAGGGAATTKCTTAGGGGTACGACTCAATGAGAAAGAAGAACTTAGCACTCTTACTTGTTCTTATGCCAGTTGCAMACTCTATGTAAGCTATCAAATGGCTATTCACAAAATCAAGAATGATGAACTTTTTCCTTTTGCTTCCCTCTTGTTGTGTTCGCCAACTACGTGGGATTGGCAAGAGTTGTAATATTTGCTTCAACAAAATTCTAGAGTCTAAGCTCCTACAAAAGCATATCCAATTTTCACTTTCAAGGTGTAAAGTTCGAAGCACTCTCTAATTGCTCACACTTTGAGATTGAAATTAGTCATTTTTGCATTTTCTAAAGACACCTCAAACAAATAAATTAGAGAAAAATAAAATGAATTGGCATCATATCCTATTAGACAGGAATTATAGGAGTAACAGTATTCCACTTCAAGGTCGAATGTCCTCTTTAAAGGGTTTGTGTGGTGGTTTGAAGCCTTGTTCATGGTCCATGAGCCTTAGATTTTTATTTAGAGCATAGTTCCTATGTTTTCCTTCCCTAACAATGGTCAAGTCCCTCAAATACATCGCTCATGTGAAAAACCTTTTAAAAACACCCTTATTACCATTAGAGGTCATATATCCTCATTAGAGGGATTGTGTGGTGGTTTGAAGTAAGTAGATGTTTATTTTGCCTTATTTCAAAAATAAGTAATTATTTATGTACAAACATAAAAGGATATCAACATAAGCATTGTAGAGCTATTCAAGACCTTTCCAAAGAACCAAATAACTCCAAAAATGCATCTTAGGGCAAAATGTTATGGACAAATTAAAAAAAAAAAAAATTGATGTTAAAAATAATCTCCACCTTCATCTTTAGGTTGGTATGACAATATTGATGGTTAAGACTACATAAACAACAAAACCTCCATTTTTTCAAATGCTTCTTAATATCTCTATTTTTCAAGTTATTTTATAATAGGTTACATAAATCTATCATCGATGAAACTACACGCCCACATATAGATAGGACTATACATATTCCAAACATATGATTTCTTTTAATAATATTGTTTGTTATTTTTAACTTATGACATATATCAAAATTTTAAAACACGGACTAAGATCTACATTCTTATTAACATTAAAAATTTTGAAAAAATAGTTATGCACAAGAATACAATGTTCTTTATAATTAACAAATATATATTTTAAGAAAAATACACCATTTAGATCCTCAACATAGCCGCTTACAAAACGATATGCATTATATTTTACATGAAAGTTATAAATTGTTGTTAGAAAAAACTAAATTTGACATAAATATAACTAGCATATCACTAGAGCCGGGGAAGAAAATGCTGAAGTGAAAAAGCTCATAGAATATTTGCAACGATACTATAACTTTGAAATACCCAAGTGAAAAAGTTGGCAAATTATTTGCAACAATACTATAACTCCAATCATGCCCATTGCATATATGTGATTGCATATATGTGATCAAGAGAAAAATGGAAAAGAAGGAAGATATATTAATTGAGCATATGAGAGACTATGTAAGATCCCATAGAACCTACCTGAACAAAATAAACATTAACTGACATTTATTCATGTTAATTTTACTAAATTCTTCATAAATATTCAATTAAAAATGACATCTTTGTTTTATTTTTCTACCTTTTAATATTGAAGGATTGTTTAATTATCTTTTTTTTTCTCAAATGGATTGCCTAATTCTCATTTTTTTTCTCAAAACTATTGAAATTTAGGTTATAACTTTGTAGTTGACTACGAAAATATTGAATTTATCTTCAATTTTTTAGACCATAACTAAAACTAAACTAAGGTTATTATTTAGGAATGAGATTTTGAGTTGCAGTCGTGTAAGAAATCATAATACATTTCGGTTAGGTAGAAATAAGGTAGGCAACCTAGACGTGGAAGGGGCCTTGAAGCTCTTGTTGGCCATGTGTAAAGGGGAAGCCTATGCCACTGCACTTTGTTGCATACATTTTTTTCTATGGAGGATTGAAGGGTAAAAAGTGAAGATCTAGTCTCAGTCTCCTGCCTTGATCATGACCCATGTACAATATATTGTTACTGATGCCTGTAGCTCTTCTCTCTGTACATGTATTTTTGTATTATATAGATTCTTCGAGCGATCATGTGGACTTCCTTGTGACTGAGTGGGCTCGATATGTATAAACAATGGTTACCCTCTTGAGTTATTATTCCTTTAATTATAAAGAACCCACTGACTTTATTTGTAGGCTATGTAAGGTGTTTTTTGTAGAATGTGTAAGGTGGATTTTGTAGGAAACTGACTCGACTCTGCTCATATATTTTCATTGTTCTCGACTCTGCTCATATCTTTTCATTTTTCTCATCACTTGTCATTGAAAAGGAGTTGGGTTGCATCTGAACGAACGTTGTATACCACCAGAAAGATCAGATAATATCCGTTAAGGGTTTAACATGTCGCCATTCCGTGGGAGTTTATTTCTCCCTCATAAGGCACAAGGTATAATTAATTCCTAGTTAAATTTTGATTCATGGAGTCCTAGAGGAGGCATGAAAAAAGACGAATATTTTAAGCTTATTAAAACCTAGGATTTTGAAAAAAGTTCTTATTCCTCGTGATCCTAGATCCGGGCTAGGCTTCATAAGTATTTTTTATAGTATTTTCCAATTGTTGTATTGTTGTGTGAAGACTCGGGTTCTGAAGGTTTACATACAATGGGTGCCTTGATAACCTTTAAAATGACAAGATAGAACACATTGTAATTTATCATCTCAAAATTATCTGCAAGAATTTTTGACGGGTGGAAGTATGCTTTGCCATCGCTCAAACATTATTCCTATCGGACGGCTACCTAGCTTGTTGGACACGTCTCGAACTCTATCTTGCATTCAATTAATTTTAACCCCACCATAAAATTAAGTTGTTCAACACAGGTGTGAACGGTAATAGGAAAATGCAAAGGGAAATGATTGTATTGGAAGGTGTGAATGGTATTAAGAAAATGCAAAGGGAAATTATCAGATTGGCCATTGCAGCGGTAAATTTCATTTGATACAGTAGTCGTGGGAAGATTCTGCAACTGTATACAAATTTATTTGAATCTTGCAAAGAAATTTGTTGATTTTGTTATTTGGATGGAGACGGAATTATGATTGTCACTCTGTGGTGGATCTTTTGAATTTGGATCAGACAACTGTGAAAAAAAGGCGCGATATTTCAAACGACAAAAATCACATATGTGAAAATTGTAAAAATAGGTGGCGATCAAAACTGTAAAAACGAGTGACAATTTCTCATTATTAATGGACAGACGACGAAAATCGTTAAAGAACCCTTCCCACAACACTTGATATCATCACATTGGTTGTCGCTGTCATATATTGGCTACAAAACACAAAGAAAAAACAACATCTAAAGCTCATTTTTTCTATGGTTGTGCATAGTACAAAACAGTAGAGGTATGTATATATATATATATATATATATATATATATATATATATATATATATATATATATATATATATATATATATAATTACTTGCAAAAATTGTCTAGAAGCTCCATGGGCGGAAGAGAGTTTGGAAAAAGTACACTTATGAATCAATGAAGCCAAAATATTTCATTGAAGGAAAAAAATATTTCGTCAAAATGCCAGTGGAAATGAGTAGTAAAAAAACTTAATAGAAATGACACCTATAGACCCAAAGGAGACCAAGACCAATGACAAGGAAAAAATGCAATGCAAGGTTTAAGCATACTATTTGAAACAAATGAAACCGTAGACATCCTAAATCAAGTACATATGCAATTAAATGAAGAGATTCACATAGCCTAGGTATTTGACGAAATCGTGAGGAACCACCCGAACACCTCCTATAATGTAGACGAGTTGATCAACATGCCATTGTCATTTTGAGTTTGCATTTCCCACTCTCCCATATTTATCTCTTTACTCCCAACTCTTCCAGTCGTTCGTTTGATATGTTCCTGTCCAGGCAAGATGTTGTATAGCTCCTCCACTGCTTTTTTGATCCAAGCGGTTATTGTTGTGTGGGTTCTTCTGGGTCTGAAGTGGCGAGAGAAACTTCGTGGGTTCGAACAATCGTTGGTGAAGTGATAAAGCAATGTTGTAAATGCCAATGGATAAAACAAGGGGTGATTTCTCATCACAGGTAGCGATTTCTCATTCGTTATGGACATACAACGAAATACATAACTCTGATAATAGGTAGCTATTTCTTCTTAGTTATGGACAAACTACAAAAATCACTAGATAAACCCTCCCTTTTTTTTTAAGTAAAAAAGAGTAGAGCCTATTGTATTATATTTCCAAAAAAAGGTTACACAAAAAACACCATGTCTGTCAGTTGTCTCGTCATGTAAGCGGAAACCGAGACAACTTGTTATCTATGCTATCTGTGAGGAAGATCAACTAGCTGCCATTTGTCTTGCCTGAAGGAAACCAAGACAAGTGGCTGCCATTGGTCTGAAAAAAATAAGCTTTGAGTCTGAGGGTTACAAAATAATGGTGTTTAGCCATGACTAGCTTCAAAACAGAGAAAGGAACAAAAACTATTAACAGTGAAAATTTACCCGGTGGCCTCCCCTTCATCCATGTCGCCCTCGCAATCCTTGTCAGATCCCTTAGCTATCATCACGAAGGCCTAAGCGCACGTCAGGAAGTGTTGTCCTGGCTGGGTATTGGAGTATGCTTCGTAGAGCAGGTCTACTCATTGGCTGACTAGACTGATGTGGTGGATTATGTCCTCCACCAAGCTCTGTAGCTCAAATATTACCTTCAGGTAGTCTAGGTGGAGGAGTGGCAGGTAGTCGCACCCCGTCTCTTGCATGAAAAACAAAGGACATGGAATAAGAACAGTGCCACCCTCCCTATCCAAACTAGCCTTTGATGCCTCACCTTCCATACCAGTTGTTGTGACCTTAGTTGCACTGTTTTTTCCCAGGTTCGTCATTGGAGGGGTCTCTACTTCTCCTGTGGTCGATTCTGCATCCATTGCTGCCTGAGATTCTTCTATAATGTAGTATGGGGGGAAATCACTTAATTGGGTTGCTCCTATGGTGGAGCTATGAAAATCCTTGAAGTCCCGCTGGGAAGTTTCCCCGAGAAAACAAGTTGGTTGGTTCCAGTTGTCTGGGATAGTGAAAAGCAAGTGGGCTGGGCTGGGGGGATATAATTACCACAAACATATGTGGTAATTATGTTTGTAATGTATATGCATGTAGGTAGTGTGCATTATGGATATAGTTTTAGGATTTTATATTTGGACTTGGATGGGTGCCTCCGGGATGATTTCCTCAATAGAGGCCATGGGAGGCAACTCACGTTTTCTGTATTTTCAGAAAAGATGCGTCTTGTCCATAGACAATGCCCTCTTGAAGCTTTGTTGTTGCCTTCTGCGCGTAGCCGAAGCATACCATGCAGCCCCCCTGTGGGGCTTTCCTCGTTCCCTTGGCATTTGAAGGTGCCAAGAGCTGGTTCCGGTGGCAATTGGACAATTACATTCGCACCAGAGTACAAGGATGCTCCAATGCTGTGGCTTCAGATTTAAATGATCCCCTTACTCTCCAAAATCAATTGACTGCGTGAGGATTAAAGTGACCAGACCTTCCATTAAGGCTCTCCACTGATTTCTCTGTAGTTTTGTTCCCATCACGCGTGCGAGAAGTCTTGGGTATTCGGCCTGGCTGAACCATCTTTCCCTCATCCTTAATGGCGAAGGGATAGGGGGAGGTGGCCTTCATTTAAGGCCTGGCCAAGCACTATACCATGTGGTCCTTTTGTGCTAGGTGGCACCCCATCTGGGGGTGGGTAATGTTTGTTTGCAAGGCGTTGATAATGGGTTGAGATTTTTGTAGCTTTCGAGATATGAGAATCCCAGTAGATGCTCTCCCTTTCCCTTGCTATCCCTTCATTTGCTAGGAAATCCGCTATACGGTTCACTTCCCTTTTCACATGGGAGGGAATGATACTGAGATTAGGCCTAAGTAAGGCACCAAATTCCTCTAGCTGTCCCGATAGTCTCCAGCTGGGCGAGATCTTCCCTGGATGTTCCCCGGGGAAGATTTTCGTAATTATCCCAATGATGATTTGAGAATCCCCTTCCACAATGAGATTGTGGAAGTGCTTGTCAATTGTTGCTTGTGTGCCTTGGAGGAGGCCCGTCAGTTCCACAACATTGTTTCTATTTTCTCCAATAAAACCTGGGACAAGACAGAGGATTTGGCCATCTGAGTTTCTGAGGGTGGCTCCAAATTCAGCTGGTCTCGGATTCCCTTTGGAGGCCCCATCAAAGTTGACCTTTATAAATCTTTTTGGAGGAGGGGACCAAGTAATTGGACTTCTTTTTCAGGGATAGCTTGGATTTTGCACAAGCTGATTATTCAGGTTGAGCTGCCAGTATTGAAGGATGCACTGCTCTTTCGGGTTGCAATTTGTATCCGTCTGCTTCCAATTTTTACTTTGGATTGTTTCCTGTATGAGCTTACATATTTGTCCCCATACTAGTTTCAGAGTGGATGCCTTGGAGTGGAAGATTCTTTTGTTCCATTCCTTCCATATTTTCCAGAGAGTGAATCCTGGGAGTAGGAGCCAAATGAGGGCAATAATGGGATTTTTAAAAGATAACAGGTCCCAGTTCTCTATTGTGTCTCTGATACTGGTCATGTTATGATTCATCCTATGCATTGCTTGAGCCCCTTGGTCCCATATCCCCTGGATGAAAGGACATATGTTGAAGAGATGTTCCAAAGTTTCCTCTTTTTGTTGACATAAGGGGCAAATTCATGGTCCGATGAAGGCTCTTTTTCTGAGATTGTCCCAAGTGAGGATACGGTTGTGGACAGTGAGCCATTGAGGGTTGTTAATACTTGGCTAGAGGTTTGTGATTCCTCCACAAACTACCTTACCTCTTCCTTGATTAGATCCCAGCAATGGTGGAAGAAGTCAGTAGTGAAACCGTCTGGGTCAGGTGCCTTTCCTGGTGGCATTTCTTTAACTGCCTGATCTACTTCTTCCTAAGTAATGGGTCCCATTAGAGCTTCATTCTGTTCTAGAGTCGCAAGGGACGATATGTGCCCTGTTATCCTCTAAATTGTTGTCAATTTGTCCTCGTTGGTTTCTGTTAGGAGATCTTTGTAGTAGGTGTTAATTTCTTCAGCAATCTGGTTGTGTTCCCTGATTGGGTTTCCTTGGGCATCTTCCAGATGCGTTATTCGGTTGATGTAGCATCGGTGGATCACATCTCTGTGGAATAATTTTTTGTTCCTCTCGCCCTCTTTGAGCCACTGGACTCTGGATTTCTGTCGCCATAGTATTTCCTCTTGCTTTTTCCTTTCCTCTAAACTTGCTTGAAGCTATGCTTCCTTCGTCATTGGTTCTGTTGTTCTTGTCGCTAAAATGAAGATTTCATGTAGTTCGGCTAGCCTATTTTCAATAGCCTGCATGTTTTGAAATATGTTTCCAAAAGTTTGCTTGTTTCATAGATTTAGCGAGTTTTTGAAGTTTTTAAGACGTTACTGGAATTTGTACATGTAGGTACCATGCTCTATTTCCGCTTAGGCCCACTAAGACGTTGAGACATGATGGAAATCGGGGTGTGATAGCTAGAATTTCTCAAAGTAAAAGGGTCTGTGCTACGGCACGGTCCCTGTTTCTAGGCAGAAGGCGATCGACCAATGATCTGAGCCTTCCCTTGGGAGAATCATGTTCTCCATGCTAGAATCTCGTACAAGTAATTCTTCCGCTATGAGGAAGCAATCCAAATGGCAGGCCACTTGTTGGTGCCCCGATCTGCAGTTGGACCAGGTGAAAGTTCTGTTGTAGTTCTCTATGTCTATTAGATTTAGTGAGTCTATGAGGGTTTTGAACTTACCACTATCAAGCTCCAGTCGCTCGGGCTTATGCCACCATAGGACACAAGTATTTATGGGTATAAAACCTATCCTAACCATATGCTTTCTTACTGGCCTAATTATATAATCAAGCAGAAATAAGGGGGATACAGTATATCCATTAAGAAATATGCTTGATTCCTGCAACATACACAGTATATCCAACTCATACACAATTACAGATAAATTACATAGGGTAAGACATCACTTATCTATTACAGGTTGTTGCCAACCAAATAATTGTGGGTTTTCGTCCTTCCACCCGACCATAGGCTCAGAGGCATTCAATCTTAGAACTCTGGCCACCCCCGTGCCAAGCCATGATATCGCCAGGGAATTCTCACATTTCTCGAGGGTTCTCTCTCTCTTTTTTATTTTGATTGGATTATGTTCTCTGTAACTCAGAGCTTTCTCTCTCAGTGATGGCCTCGGCGAGGTTTCTCAGATGCCCCTCGGCATCAAGATCGCGGCCTTCATCTCGCGACTCACTGGAGAGCTCTGCGCATCTCCCTTGCGAGCTTACACTCTTCTTCTCCCCGTCTCATCCCGTGTCTCCTCTCTCATGTGTGTGTCCCTCTTACCTTGGGAGGTTTTTCCGACCTATCATGTTCCTTCTGTCAGAAGGAAGCTTAGGTCTGCAGGTCCCTGTGGTACTTCTAACTGACAACCCATGTTTCCATTCATGGGGGTGGTTGGTGATTCAACCACCGGTCCTTTCTTCATTGACTGATTTTCTTTCCTTGGGTTTCGAAGGAGGTTTGTCATCCTTATCAAGGGATATTTTGGGTTATTTGATATATGAACCCTCTCTTATAGTTTTCACATTCTTCCTGTAGTGATATCATGTCTAGTACTTTCAAGGCTTCACCCCCCCACAGTCAGTTATTGGCAACTCAAACAATAATACATTTACATTTTCCTCATGCATTAGCATGGAAATTCCTTTTTTATGATTAATTACAAATTGGGGGAAACAGGGTGTTACAATTCCCTCCCCCTTAAAGGAACA
>ML842483.1:12135-39838 GCA_009831015.1 Picea engelmannii | reverse complement strand
ATATATATATATATATATATCATACTTTTTAATATCGCAAAAATTATTATTACAATTAATATCTCAAGGGGGGTTTTTATCTATTGATATAGATTTATTTTCATCTTGAAAAATAGTTGAGTGTAATAAAACCTATTTTGTAACCTTGGGAAATTAATGTACAATGAATTTAATATGTAACCCCAACCGTGTACAATTAATTTAATATGATACCAGGGTTACATATTAAATTAATATAATAATAATATTTGTGTTAAAGTTATTCATTGAATCTTATAATCAATATCAAATTTCTAACGATAATTGTAGTTGGATTATTGTTGAATGCTTCAGAGGGGGCATCGTGTCAATTAAATGGATGTATGCATGTCATAGAATTTTTGTCTCACCATGAATTTAATGTTGATTTTTGATTAATTAAGTAATTAGATTACTCGTGCACCTTGAAAATAATGCTAATATATGTGATTAGATTACTTGCATGCCTTGAAATAATGCTAGTATATGTGATTAGATTACTTGTGCGCCTTGAAATAATGTTAATACATGATTAATTAAGTGATTAGATTACTCGTGCGCCATACACATAATGTTGATGTTAATTGATTTAGTAACTAGAATACTCTCGCGCCATTAATTATGTGAATGTATGATTGTTTTAGAAATTGGTGTACCTTGCGCCATGAAAATAAAATTGATGATTACTCTTGCGCCATGAATTTAATGCGATGTATGATTGGTTTTGTGATTAGATTACTTGCGCCGTGAAGATAGGATTGATGATTACTTTTGCACCATGAAAATAAAATTGACGATTGCTCTTGCGCCATTAATTGTGTGGATGTATGATTGTTTTAGAAATTAGTTTACTCTTGCGTCATTAAATAAAGTTGATGTATGATTGTTTAGTAGTTATATTTCTCTGGCGCCATGTGATAGTGTTAATGTATCACTGATAATCTAGACTGGAGTTATGAGTTGTGATTGATTAATGGATTTAGACACCTCCTTGTTCCTTAGAACAATTGTCAGCCTTGAGACCTTAAGTGTTCAAAATCAATCAGATGAATCATGGGCTTGAGTGTTGCTTATGTGTCCTGGAGGTCCTAACCATGCAGGATAGGTTGGGCGAGTAGTTCTTTATTACTCAGTGACATGGTTGATCATTTATTGTATTTTAGTTTATCGTGTTGTGTTGAATTGTGTCACTCTTTATGTTTACGCGTAGATTATGCGTCGTTGTTAATTATGTTAATGCGTCAAATGTGTCGTTATTGAATTATGATGATGTGTAGCTTGTGATGTTATTAATTATGACATGATGATTTAATTTTCCTAATGCAAATTTTTTTTTACCTATTATACATCGTTGTTTGTTGTCATAATGGAGGGGACATTACATATGGTATCAGAGCGGGTTCAACCTCACGGATTGGGATCATTACACCTTCCATTGTATTAAACACTTGATTAATAATTGATCGCTAATAAAAATTTAAATTTGTCCATGCAGGTAATCATGGTTAGAGGACGTCATGGAGGCAGACAACGTGGTGCTAGGGGAAGAGGTGTGACGCCCCCAATAACATCCACATCGAGGGGGTCTAACCTACAAGGAGAAGGATAAGTCACTAGACATGAGCAGAGTGTTGTGGGGGATGTGGTTGGTTTGATTAGGTCCTTTCAGAGGATGTCAGAGGCCTTGATTAACCAACTAGATAGAGATGAGGCCAGGGCACCTATACCCAATGAGGGTCCACAATGTGCTCCAGTTGGCAGTGGTAGTATTCACAGAGAACTTGAGAAGGTTAAGTTTCCCAAGTTCATGGGTGCCATGAACGACTCAGTCGTCGAGGCTTGGTTGGAGAACATGGCAATGTGCTTCACACTTCATGATTATACCTCCAACATGAAGGTTCACATAGCAATATTTCAGCTGAAAGGGAGCACTCTTCTATGGTGGAAGATGCTCCTACCTCAACTGAACATGGTCGTTGAAGACGTGTCATGGGAACTATTAGAGGAACGGTTCTGGGAGAGGTATTTTTCAGAGGAATTCATTGAGCGCCAACTCAATGATTTCAACGCCTTAAGATAGGGTGCTCGTACGGTGCTAGAGTATGAGACCTGATTCATGGAGTTGCTTAGGTATGCTCCACACTTGAACACAGAGAAGCTAAAGGTCAACAATTTTTTGTTCATCCTTAACTTCATCATTCATGTGAAGGTGAGGATCCTAATTCCACAGACGTTGCACGACGCAGTTCAGAAGGCCCTCATAGTTGAGGACAAGCTGACCAGTGGGGGATAGGGAAGGACACCTGTAAGACCGACTGGACAGACGACAATGGGTGCACAACAGCATCAGACACCAACCATGCATACATCAGGGTATCGAGATACGTCGAGAGGATCCACATTCACGACACCACGACAACCGACTCCTCAGCAGAGGACTCCCTATAGAGGACCACTACATCAACAACAATGTCACCCGCAGCAACAATAGTTTAGGTTGTTAAGAAGAACAGACCAAGAGCTCAGGCTGGTAGGCCAAAAAATTCTACCTCAGGGACTAGGAGTATTGGACCGAAGACCAGATGTTGGACATGTGGAGAGCCACATTACCAGTGAGAATTTTCGTTTGAGAAGACCAGAGCGGTCGGATCAACAAGACACACTACAGTTGGAGATTTGGGAAAGGCCCACAAGATTCATGCAATGATGAATAACCGTCAGGTCGAGCACCAATCCACTATTCTCGAGATGTCAGGTACCATCGTCGACCAGACTTTAAATATTTTGATAGATCCCGGTGCTACAAAGAGCTTTATTTCTAGTGCATCACTGAAAATAGTTAAGGTAAAGTTAGTCGAACATGACGAGTTTGGGTATGTAGAAATGGCTTCGGGTGCCAAACAGAAGGTCATAGGAAGGGTTTCAGACTATCGCATTAACGATCTAAGGAGATGAAGTTCACATATATGTGTGTGAAAGGTGTATGTTCATATGAGACAAGCGATTCAGTGGAAGGATTGGGGGTTTATCCTAGGACATTAGGTTGTGAGAGACTATGACCACTTGAGGTGGATGCTGAAAATGAGGTTGTGGGCCCTCCTCCCACTACTCACATTCAAAATATGGGTAGTTGGAATCAACTATGTATCAAATATCGATGACACAAAACACACTTATTCTACTAGAGGAGCCTCAGGCTACCAAACACTTATAAAAATGTAGGTCTTTGTCTTCTATTCAACCACATAATCTTTCTCTATGCAATTGTCGAGTGATGATGGTTTTGTTGGGGGGGAAATAGGGTTTGAAAATTTAAGTGGGGTGGTGTTGAAGCTGGTGAAGAAGCTCATTACTATCAAGAAACATAAAGTGGTAATGTCAAAGGGTGGGGGATTTTCTCTAGTGCTGGGTGAAAACATAAAGGTTAGCCACATAGTATACCTAGAAAATATGACCATTGTTGGGAAATTCATTGGTTGTCAAATTTTGATGGTAGCCTTGAATAGTTGGATGGAAAGGGAATTGACTCGTATTGTGGTTTACACTCCAGTCGCCCATTTCCTCACCTGCAGATGGATAGGGTTCATTTTTAGGTCGAAATATGATGCATTTCATATCCTTATGAGATGGTGGTTTCTGGATAAAATTTTGGTGTGCATCAAGTCATGGAATCCTATTTTTTATGCATGGGAGGATGCACAATGAAGTATGTCGATTTGGGTCAATTTAATCCTCATTCCTTTGGATTTCTAGTTAGATGAGGGGCTCTAATCTATTGTAAATTATTTAGGAACCTTCATTACAACCAATGAGGATTATAAGAAACAAATATCATGTTTCATAGCTTATATTATGGTTGATATGGATGTGTGATAGAGTTTGTTCGAGTCCATCATGTTAGACATGGATTCTATAACTTTTGGGAAGATCTTGGAATATGTTGGCATCCCTTTCATATGTATCTGGTGCCATGAAGTGGTCCATCACTTGGATGACTATATGTGTGGTTTCTAAAAGAATTGCCACGATAGACGAAAGGGGAAAATGGATAGTGTGGCTTTGTCTCATCCAAAAGGTGATAGAGAAAAAATTATATCAGCAAAGGAGTCTGTAAAAATTCATCTTTCACTAAAGATTCTGAGTCGGGGCCCAAATCCTTCAACTAGTGGTCTCAGGGAATTTGTGAATTTTTTCAATTCAGTAAACCACTGAGTGGGAAGAAGATTGTGTTGTTGGAGTAGATTTGGTGGTGGGGGATGTGTCCATTCCACTCATTATGGGATCGTAGAGAGAGGAGCCCAGTATGATGACTAATTCAAAGATATTAGATGATATGGACCTCTCAGCTACTCAATGGCAAAGGTTAGAATCCATCTGGAATATCACATCTCCTTTTCATTTGGGTACGTCACACCTTCCTATCAAACCTGTTATTTCTATGCATTCTTCTATGGGTTCGAGTGGTATGGTCATACTAAGTCATCCCTTAGCCTCTTGCATCCCTATTCAACAACCTTTGTCAAAGATGGAGAAGCAAGGGGAGGTAGAGTACTTAGGGTTTGGTATTTGTAGTAACTTAGACCAACCCTTACCCAAAACTTTTAGTTAATTTATGTCTAGAAACTTGGGATCTCATACCTTGGGATAGGTTTTTACCAACCCAAGGAAACGCTCCCTCCTAAGGTGGGTCAGAAGTCCAAATTGAATCTTGCTTAGGAAAAAACAAATTGTGAGATCTACTAAGGTCATCTGGAGGTGTTACGAGGGGTCTTTAGAGCTAGTTGTTCCCTGAAATCCTTTCCCCCATGAAGGTTCTTTCAGTGAATGTTAGATGCCTTAGAGGGAGGGCCAAGAAGCTATCTCTCAAGAGTATTGTAGATGTAGAGAAATCATACCTAATTTTGTTGCATGAAACCATGCGTTTACAAGATCCCATCATCCTCAAATTACGAAAGTTGTTCACTACATGGGATTTTGTGGGTCTTGATTCTATGGGTTCTTCGGGGAGTATCAAAATAGGTTTTAGTAAAAATTTATCTTTGGTTAATTGTTTTTCAATTATTTTAGGGCTATGTATGGTGTTGCATTACCTGGAACTGGACACAACTCTGACAATGCTAAATATTTATGGGTCGTATGAGGGAAGGGAATTTTTTTGGAACAAAAATTGGCATTCTTTTTTCATACACGAATATAATCTGGTTGTTTGTGGTGATTTTAATTTTATGATGTCTTGAGAGGGGATATGGTGTATTAGTGATAGGGATGATCATTTGGATAACCTTTTTTCTTGACAATTTTTCATTGGTAGGATGGGTCGATATTGAAACTCTACAACTTTGTCCAACCTGACCAAATAATCAAAGTGGGGCCTTAATGGTGTTTAAACATCTAGATAGATTGTTGGTTAGACATGAGCTACTGGAAAAATTAGAACAATATAGGACGTGGGTTGGAAAGTTCCATATTTCTAATCAATATCCAATATTCCTCAAATTAGGAAAATGATCGGATAATCTAGGTTCACCTTTCAAGTATAACTCTCAAGGGGAAAAAGAGGAGGATTTCCAAACCTTGGTAAAATATAAGTGGGTTCATTTTCAAATAGATTCATAGGTCCCTTCATGTGTATAATTGTTTGCTTCATTGCATTTAATAAAGGAATCCATGAGTGAGTGGGCTAGGGAACAATGGAAATCTTGAGACATGAAGATTAAAGAGGTGGAGGGTGATCTAGAGTAGTTATGGGAGGACTAGAGGCTCAAAGTGGTCTCTCCAATACCATTAGAGAGAATGAGGGGCTTGGTATCACTCCAGTCTAAGATCTTGTTAGACAAGGAAAAGGACTATAGGCTTAAAAGTCAAGCTCTATGGTTAGTAGTTGGTGATTAGAACACATCCTATTTCCAAAAGTTTGCAAACTATAGATGGAACCAAAACAATATATGGGAGATAAAATACGAGGATGGATTGTAGGTAAGAGGATTTACATATATAACCAACTTAGACGTTCACCATTTTCAAAATATTTGTGTGGATCCGAAGCATGAAAGGATGGATAGTATGCTACAAATACTGGTCACATCCCACATTTTCTAGAAGAGGAGGACAATGAGTATTTGTTTTGGCTGATGAACAAGGAATAATTACTAGGGGTAATAAGCTCATTTCATAAAGACAATATCTCAGGAACTGATGGATGGACAACTAAGTTCTATACAATTTTTTTTGAGGTGGTGGGAAAAGGACCTCCTAAGGATAGTAGAGGAGGTCTATCTTTTGGGTTGAATGTTGGGTAGTTTTAATTCAACATTCATTGCAATCATCCCCAAAATAGACTATCCATCCTCATTCAATGAATTTTGACCCATCCAAATTTGTAATAGTCTGTATAAAATCATCTCCAAAGTCATTGCAATGAGAATCAAGACTATCTTGGCTAGGGCCATTAGCATGGAAAAAACTTGCTTCCTTAAAGGAAGACCCATTCACAAGGCCATTGGATCGATGAAACAAGGTTTTCATTCAATTAATATGTCTCATATTCTAATATCATTCATCGAACTTGATCTTTCCAAATCCTATGACTGAGTATCATGGACATATATGAGACTACTTATGAATCATTCAGTGTTTGGGTTATGATTGGTTTGTTGGATAATGGGTTCCATTACTTCGTCTTCCTTTCTTGTTCTCATAAATGGATCGGGTTCATGATTTTTCAAACCCTCGCAAGGATTACAACAAGGTTTCCCCTTTCCCCCATACTTGTTCTTGATGGTAGCAGAAGGCCTTAACAAACCAATAGTGAATGCAATAAGGGAAATTTTTTTACAAGGGATCCAATATGGAAGGTATGAACACCTAACACATTTTTTTTTTGTCGATGTTGTGTTGATTTTTTGTTATTTCTCCGAGGAAGAAGGCATATGTATCAAGGATATATTAAACTACTTTTTTGAAGCATCAAGGATGGCTATAAATCTTCAAAAATCGACTATGTATTTGCCTCCTTTTGAAATGGAAGTTAGGCGAAGAATGCCAAAATGATTTTCCTTTCCAATGCTAGACCTAGAGGCATGGTTCAAATATCTCAAGTTCCACCTCAAGCCTAACAAATATGGGATACAAGATTGGAAGTGCAACCTTTCAAAAATTGAGAAGAGGATCAATTTTTGGTGCAATAGGTGGATCTCCCGAGGGGGAAATCTAGTTCTTATTAAATCGATCATTGAGGCAATCCCAGTTTTCGGCACTTGCTTGCATCCATCCTGAAAGGGATCTTGAAAAAAATCAGGAAGGTTTGTTTTAATTATATATGGAAAGGGATTTTGGAGTATTTGGGATCACATTTGGAAAATTGGAAATTCATAGCACTTCCAAAAAGTCAGGGTGGATTATGGTTAAATAATATTCATCTATTTGGCAAGGCTCTTGCAACAAAATCATTATGGATCTTCTTGACTAGCGATATCATGTGGCATCGTATTTTTATAGAAAAATATATTGTCCTAGAAATGTTGATGGATTGGATAGGACCCAAACATAAAAAGGTGACTAACTCGTCCAATCAGTGGAGAGGCCTCACACTCTTTCCATGTAGATGGCAATTTTTTGGCATGAAAAGTAGGATTGGGCTCCAATATTAGAATTGTATTAGAAACCATTGCGAGCTATAGTATTAATGTTCTTCTTCCAAAGGCATTAATTCAAAATCCCCAAGAATAAGAGTACTCTTAATAAAATTGGGAGTCTAGAAACTACTACGTAGTGGAACCAAGGTTGGTTATAGGGCAATGAGTTGGGTCTGTACATTGAATGGCATGATTCGTGGTAGAATTCTCTATCTGAACTGTCCAATGCGCATATAAAACTAAGGAATGTTGAATATGAGTTGGTATGGGATTATAATCCGTTGGGAGGTCAATATTCAGTAAAACTAGGATATAAATCTATGATGGAAAATGGGGAAGAGAATTTTGTGTGGTGGAACAAAAATCTATGGAAAATTGAAGGCCCACCTAAAATTATTATTTTCTTTTGGTTTGTACTCTAAGGTAAGGTGCCTACGTGGGATTGATTGAAAATAAGGAGTAAAGTGGGCTCTGGTTTAATAATGAAAAGACAAATTCACATCTCTCCTTGAAATGTTCATTCACCACTCAAGTCTGGTGCGAGCTCGAGAGGCATTTGGGGTTTAGGAATTTGTGGAATAGAGACTTCTTGGAGGAAAACTTCAATATTTTTTTACAAAATGTGAATTCAAGAGATTCGGATTGTGCTTTCCATCCTAACAACTTGGAGAATCTATTTGGCTCAAAATGGATGCATTTTTTAGGATCATCGCACCCCATCCTTCAAAGTATCTCAGATGGTGATGGGACTCCTTTCTTTCTATCATCCAACTTCAAGCATGAGGCCTCCCAAGAATGTTGGCTCTTTTTCTATTGATAAAAAAATCATGGGGCTTCTTTGATGGTTCAATATAAGGTGGAAATACTTTATGTGTCTTGGGGTTTGTCTTATACTTGTCAGATACACGTTTCTTTTCTAGAAAAAACAATTTGGGGCAAGGAACAAACAATAAGGGTGAGTTCTCTACCATTCTAGCTCTTTTGAAATTTGCCTTCAATAAGCATATCATAAATTTGTTGGTTTATGGTGACTCGAAGATGGTGCTAATATGGATGAATGATCAAACTTAGATTAAAAATTTAGGTCTTGTAGCATTGGATCAACTGGTGAAAAAGGTAGCAGGCCATTTTCAGGAAATATCCTTCACTCATATCTTTCAAGAGCATAATTCTCGGGCATATGCATTATTGATGATTGGTCTCATTCTTAATCCTAAATATTTCATCGTAGAAGAGATGAAAGAAAACATGTTTATTGCTAGAACTGAAAGTCTAGTCCTTGCTTAGTTAACACCATTGAAGGTGTTTGGTAAAAAAAAGTCATAGACAACTGGTATGGTCTATGCTAAAGTTGGTGTTTCTGTCTCTTGTGTTTCAGGTTTATGTATATTTTTTTAGATACTTTTTTGTATAAGAAAAATATTATGTGCTTTTTTTACAATGTTATGATGGACATGATTCCATACTAATACATGATGACAAGTATGTGCTTGAGCCTATGAAATGTATTTTCAATTTTGAGCTGAAATGGAAAGTGTGATTTTTTTTCTTGGAAAAATGTAACTGCCCACTAACTAACTAACGAGCCTTATTCAAGGAATATGGACTTGTACATTAACTAACTAACTCCTACATACCCCAAAGTAGGGAGGTTAGGGTAAGACCCTAATAGATGTTTATTTACATCTATTATTTGATGATTTTGTATAATTATGAAAATGAATTGAAGCAATTCAATATTTAAGGGATGGTTATTCAATCAAATTCACTTTAAGAGCTTCATCACTTTTTACGATACATGATCTTCCTTCATATAACACGTTGACTAGTCTCACTATTCATAGATACCATGGATGCCCTACTTACATTATGAGGAATTTTATGAGGCACTCAATTAGTTTTCATGAGTGTATTTAGTGTGGAAATCATGTTTATCTTAAAACAAAACATCCCTATCATTGACAAAAATAACTTTTGAATGGTCAAGAAGAGAGTCATTTAGTGTCATAGGGAAGAACAAGTGAATATATTATTGAGAATAGACAAAAATGAATGTAGTATATGGAAATTAGTGGCATTAGAGGTAGCATAAATGATCCACCTAATGAAAGTGATGTAAAATTATTGTGAATATTCTACAAGTTTTATGCTTAAAGAATTATGCATATCATTGAATTTATTCACAGTGAAAAAATATATTTTATATCATTATCGAAACTCTTTTTTTGTGTGTGCATTTGATACAATTTTAGCATGTCAATACTTTCAAGAACTAAATATTCATCGAAATATTTGGGTTGAAAAATATGATGATGGAAAAAATAGAAAACCTAGTGCCCCTTAACAAAGAAACAACATGCATAATTCTCAACATTAATGTCTTGGATTCACTTTCCCATTGGATATGTAAGTAGTAATATTAGAATCCAAATTGGTATTAATAGTTTAAGAGGCCTTAAGACCCATGATTATCATGTCTTAATTGTGGATATTTTATCTATTGTGGTCATATCAAGTTTGAAAAAGGGGTTAAGATGAGTAATTTTAAGGTTTAGCCTAAAAAGAATGAGTACTTGCATGTGTTAGATCATTTGAATCTTGGTAATTTGAGGCAAGAGGTTGTTGAATTCTTTTTTTTATTGGAACAAAAACTTCCACCAACAATCCTTAATATTTGTATGTATATTCTAATGCATCTAGAATATGAGTTAGAGTCTCATGGCCCAATAATACAATAATAAGGAGATAGATGTATCATATAGAACAATATAAGGAGGTTTAAAAAAAAACATGTTCATAATAAGGAAAAATTAATAGGCAACATATTCGAGGGATATTCAATGTAAGAGGTCATTGGATTTTTCACAAAAAATAGTTACCAACTTAACGAGAACTCTACAGAGTTCTCATTTTTGGGGGGGTCAAGGTTTTTACCCCGTTTTTAAAAATGGTGCTACCGGTAGCACCCCCTCCCCTTTTAAGTGGTTTTTTGATATTTTAAATTTTCTGATACATAAGGTTTCCACTTTTTTGTTTTTAAATGCTTGTAATTTCATTTATTTTCAAATTGTTCAAAAAAAAAATTATTTATTTCTCAATGGTGTTTTTTTATTTTTATTCAATGGTGTTTTTAATCATATTTTCATGCTCCATCCATTGTTAAAATGTTGTACACCATTTTTTTTTTTAAATTAATATTTTTCATATAATTATGTGTCCCTAATTAAGTTATGATTCCATATTTTTTAAATATAGTGGAAAATATCATTTTTAACACATTGTTTTACCTTTACTTCAATACATAGAAAATAATTGTAGTTAAATAACATTATTTTTAAATATTTACCAAAAAGATATAATTCAATTTTTTAGGATCAATTAAAAACTAAAAAAATATAGGGTGGCAGGAGCGGGAGGGGTGATCATTTTCCCAGGAGGAAACCAAGTGCTATCATTTCACTGGAATCTGGGCATCGCCACCAATAATCAAGCTGAAGCATATGCTCTGTACCAAGGACTTCATCTCGCCAAAAGCAGGAACATACACTCCCTTTCGGTGATTGGGGACTCCAAGATAATCATAGGGTATGTTTGCAAAGGGTCTCACCCCCCAAATTTACACTTAAAAGCCATCCTACAAAGAATTTCGACAACTATCAAGCTCTTCCACAAAATCTCCCTCTTTCACGTCCTCAGATGGAACAATCATCTGGCAGACGCTCAAGCGAACCTGGCCATTGATCTCAAGCAAGGCTCATTAGTCGTTAATGAAATTTCTCTCTTCACGCCAATCCAATGACTTTAGACCCCCAGCAGAAAGCTCATCAGCCCACTCAGCACACTGTCTGGGCCATGGTGGCGATCAAGGTCTGGACAATTCGTCCTTCCGTCTACATAGTGACACCTACCCAACCTCCCTCTCACCTCAGCACGTGGCCTCGCAACCCCCTCCACATGCCACCTCCACCTGCCCCCTCCACACGCCCCTCCCCTCCACAAGTCCCCTCCATAAGCACCCCCCACCCTACCTCTCGACTACTTGGCACAAGATCCTCCACAATCTACGCCCTGCAGCCCCTTTTCTTTCCCTCCCCTGGCTTGTGAAGTCTTTTTGGTTTACTTTGGACAACTCTCGGGCATGGAAGAGAAAACTGGAGCGAGGCGAACATGTTCAACATGACGTCCAGAATGTATTGGGCATTAACTCTAGGCGTGGTGAAGGATCCCAGCATCAAAAGCGATCATGGCTCCAATTCGTGGCAAATCCTGGGAAATTGGTTAAGTTCCCTTAATCAAATGAAGATGAGGGAGCATACATTGCAGGAACGGTCCACCTAGTTGGCAAGACCATTCCTGTGAAGAAGAGAGCTGTGTCTACTCCTCGTAAGCGCACTGGTACCTAGTTTTTTCAGTTGGAAAAAGCAGGAAATTCAAGCAAGATGAACAGGAAAACAACGAGAACGGTTCCAGTGAAAGAACATGAAAAGATGGTAAGCATGGTCCAGACTCTTCAATTGCAACTCAGGGCTCTCTCCACACGGGTTCTTTCAATCACGGAGATTACCATCCAACATAGGAGCGAACAACAACGAAACAGGGATGAGTGTGAAGCACTCAGACAACAGATAGAGGCGCTCAAATTCGTGGTTGGGCCTATGTCACCCACTCCCTCCCAGAACACTTATATCTCAAATGAGGCCTCTTCTCTAGTACTGCACCCTCAACTGGACCTTAACCTGCGGCCTCCAACAGAGGCAGACTCCACCACATCGGACCATAACATAATTTAAATGTATGCATTGTTTTTTCATGCTACTACTAGGTACTTTCTGGATGGTTTTTACCATCGATGCTCAAATAGGCTTTAGCGTTTTAGTTAGCGTCACCCCTGCTCTCCATTTCCTTCTTGGAGAATTCAGGCGGGTGCATTTTGATTTCTACAACTTTTGTAACAAAGACTCTATACTCTGCTTGCATTTTTTAGTAGCTTTTTAATATATTTTTACCCAGTTTATGTTAAAAAAAAAAACTAAAAAAATAAGAAAACAAAAAAGAATTGAAATTTAAAAAAAGAATAAAAACATTTTAAAAACAAATTTATATTTAAAAAAACCATTGAAGAAAGACTTTAAAAACTATAAAGGAAAAAAATACCATAAAATTCAAAATATATATATATGTAAAGTAAGAGAAAATGAGAAAAAAATAATAATAATAAAATAAGTAAAATTATAGCCGAAAAAACATTAAAAAGGTGGAAAAAACCTAAAAATTAAAAAAATATAAAAAAAAAAACCTCAAATTAAAAAAACTAAAATTAAAATTTTAATACAAAATTAAAAATAAAAAAATAACAAAAATAAATTTAAAAACATTCAAATTACCAAAATTATATAAAAAACCTTAAAAAAAAAAATTTAAATGAAAACAAATTCATTAATATATAAACTAAATTAAAACACCTTAAATTGTTTTCATAAATATATATAAAAAAATCAAATTCATATAAAAATTCATATAAAATTCATATGAATTTGATTTTTTTATATATATTTATGAACACAATTTAAGGTGTTTTAATTTAGTTTAGTGAAATATATTGTATCTTAAATGTTTTTTTTTAATATTTTATTGATTTTTTTTTTTAAGTTTGAAGGTATTTTTTATTTTATTTTTACAGAAAAAACTTATATTTGTCTTAAATTAATGTACCAAATTTTAAATATTTTTCGTTTCTTTTTAGTTTTTTTTTGCTTTCACCATTTTGTTAAGTTTTGTTGTTGTTTTTTTAAATTGGATTTTGAATATATTTTTTTAAATGTATTTTTGTCTTCATTAAAAAATATATATTTGTGAAGATTTTCTTTTTTCTCTTTATTTAAAATATATATTTGTGAAGATTTTCCTTTTTCTCTTTATTTATTTTTTAATGTAAATTTAAGAAAAAAAAATATTAGTAAGTAAATTTTCAAGTGACCATTTAGGATCCAATTTTAGGTTTTTTATTTGTGTAGGGATTTGTTGTCAAGGCAACATTTTGAATTAGGTCGTAATTGGCTATAATTTTAACGTTTAGAAAAAACATTTTGCTTTAGGTAGCGTCATGTTTTTATTTAGGTGTTGGTTTTACGGTTTTCCTAAGCAACTATTTTATGTTTTAAGGCCATGCTTGAAAAAAGTTGTAATTTTGACCCAGACAGGAAATTTGGTGCTATCGACAGCACCATGTTTTGATTTGGGGGTTGATTTTAGAGTTTTTTTGAGGAACCATTTTATCCTTTAAGCCCATGCTTGAAAAAAGTTGTAATTTTCACTCGGTTACAAAAAATGGTGCTACCGATAGCACCACTTTTTTATTTGGGGGTTGATTTTAAAGTTTGTTTGAGAAGACATTTGATCCTTTAAGCCCATGCTTGGAAAAAATTGTAATTTTGACCTGATTACAAAAAATGGTGCTACCGGTAGCACCACTTTTTGATTTGGGGGTTGTTTTTCATGTTATTTATGCAAAAATATGGGTTTTAAGGGCTAGAGTTCTCGTTTTGAGGTCACGGTTCTCATTAAGTTGGTAACTATGTTCAAAATATATGAAGAATTTTAATAATGTCAATTGATGTGTATCAGGAAGATGAAAAATATGAGAGATTTGTAGGTGAAGTGTTAGAGGGAAATGGATGTCGCTTCAAGTTATCCTATGAGAAAAGTATTGTGATACATTCCTACATTCTTCAAAACACATATGCATTGGATAATTGGCATAGGTGAAAATATTATTTACACTTGATAATTTATTTATTTAATTTCATTTATTCATTTATATTATTATTCTTACTAACTTGTCTGGCCATATTCTATGTAGTAAATATCTAGAATAGATTAGAATATGGATTAGAATATGGATGCATGTACCTTGAAAGTTCAAACTTCATGATTTTATTGGAGGTGATTCTTTTCCAAAATTTGATGAATGGATTGTTAATGAAATCAATGATGCACAACAAGAAGGTTAAGATATATCAACACAAGAAATTGAGTTCTCACAATTTCAAAATTTATGTGTTCACAGTTTCAGTAGAATGTGGACATATGGTAGTCATTTAAGAGTGAACAAAAAATTGGATTTTTTTTTTATTTTTTTTTATATGTTGAATAATGTTTAATTTCAACATGAATACAAAAACAAATTTTATGTTGGATTCATTCAAAAAATTATTGAATTTGATTACAGTGAAACTAGTCCTATATTATTAAAATGTAAATGGATCAAACCATCCACAATACAACATGATGAGTATGGATTTGTACATGAAAATAAACATTGATTTTTATAGAGACTAATGAGTTATATGTTTCCCTTATTCACATTAAGTAATCACTTCTAATTGATGATGTGACAAGCACATGATGGTTCTATGTCATTCAAATAAAGTCTTGTTTGAAATGAAAATTGATGGAAGATGTTGATATAATGTTTGATGGGAAATATAATACAATGCAAAAAATATTGGAAGAAGATATTGAATATGAAGATAGAGAATTTGAAGAAGACACTTTGAGTCTTGGCAAATAGAATGAGAGTCAGACTGTAATGCATGTTGCAATTACATTAGATGTTGATCAAGGAATTTTATTATATGAAATCAAGGAAGAAAATCAATCAAATGCATACATGAATGATCTAGATTGTGATATTGAAGGAAACATAAATGATCATGATGATAATTTTTCACCTTAATTATATGGATTTAATTTTCATTATTCACCTTAACTCTCTAAATGGAATTTTTTATTTTGACCATAGGATCAATCATAAACTTTGTCTACAAGCCATTCTTCTTGGTTTTAATTTCATGTAATAACTTTCTTTTAAAATAAGAACATGATGTGTCCTATTGTATTTTCCTACTATATATGTATTAGGACATATTTTATAGTTCATAGTCAAGTAATATATGGGATATGAAATATTTTCATTTTTGTTCACATGCATCTTTATGTTGTTTTTTTCAAGGAAAAATTTGTAGGAAAATCCAAGGGATGTTTCCCCACATTCATAGATGGGCTGGTAAAATTGTTGTTGTATATTAGTGTGCCTAACATAGGGGTATTCAAACCAACCCCCTATTATCGCAAAACTAGCCAAACACTTGATAAAATTAGCAAAAAGAGGTTGATATAATCTCTGAAGCTAACTCACATCTCTACATATGTTTATAGTATAATCCTTTTGGTATTTGAGCGTTAGGATCTTCCATTTCTATGTATATGGAAAAACTATTATATACATGGTTGTAGAAAAAGGTTTGCTAAAAAACAAGAAGTTAAATTGTGTGGCCTAATAATGATTCAACTAGTGGAATTACTCATAAAAGGACTTACAAAAATGGAATTACCCATAAAAGGACTTACAAAGTGGTTGTGCTACTTGTAAGTTTGCAATAACTTATTATGAGAAATGCGTGAAAAAGTGTGCATCAAAATAATTTCCACACAACTTTGGAATGTAGAGGAAATTATTGCATCTCTAAGCCCCCATTGATGGAATTCTAACCATCTTAACCTTCTATTGAATTCAAAGGACTAGTGTGACACTTAGTTTTCTTTGAAATTTAATGTTTATTTTATTTATTTATTTTTAATTTTACAATTTAACTCATAAATTTTCTTAATTTCAATTCATTACCAATCCATTCTCAAAATTATGTTTGGTAACTTTCATCTATCTTCCACAAAATAGCTAAGTCATTCTCTTAGTAGAAACTGGTAAATTTGATCATTTTCAACATATTTACAAACAAAATGCCTACAACTATCCTTACTATTTTTCAAGTATATAGTAGATAAATAAATTTATAGGCATCTACATATAAAAAAGAAACAAAAAAACATCCCAACCTTCTTTAGGAAACATATTGTACCATTGTTATATGCATGAACTTGCCTTGCACTTATTGATTCACCTCAAGTAAAATATGGATAAAGATACTTAGTACTAAGTTTCAAATATCTATGCACTAATTCGTATTATGATACTATGAAAATATGGTCAACATAGTTGAGATATTAAGAACAAATTTTGATCAAAACTTGCACTATAAATGGTAGCTATTTCATAGATGACTGAGGAAAAATCCAATTGAAGATTTATGAATCTGAAATGCATATATTCTATTATTTATATGTTTAGATTGAATGTTCAATACACAGTTTCTCATATTATAATATGCACTACTCTTGTTTATATGAAATGTTTGAGGTAAAGGCTATGAAGTATAAGCGCTCCAAGTGATACTCAAAGATGGAAATATGATAGAATATAAACATTTTCGTAAAGACAGCATGGCAAAAGATGATGATTATTTATCATCTCCTAGCTTTAATAAAATTCACATTCCTAATGTAAAGAGTAACCAATCCACTTATCTTGTTCACTTCTAACCAATCCACTTATCTTGTATGAAATGTTTGAGGTAAAGGCTATGAAGTATAAGGGCTCCAAGTGATACTCAAAGATGGAAATATGATAGAATATAAACATTTTCGTAAAGACAGCATGGCAAAAGATGATGATTATTTATCATCTCCTAGCTTTAATAAAATTCACTCCTAATGTAAAGAGTAACCAATCCACTTATCTTGTTCACTTCTAACCAATCCACTTATCTTGTTCTCTTCTAGGCATATTTCATGAAAGTTCGTTTATATTTGTTTAATGATGTAGGTCATATTTTCTTTCTATACTAATTTGATACGTGTTATGATTTATATGGGAAAACAAGATTGTATAGAAAATGAGAAAAATGAAGAGAAAACAAAAAAAAATATTGTTTCCAATTGGTAGAAGCCAACATTGTAGTATTTCAATACATGGAGATTACGGAAATACTTATAATCATTAGCTTGATGATTTAGAAGAAATTCCTCATAAACAACTAAATAAAGAATCAAATTTGTTGGAATTTTATTTAAAATTAAAAAAATATTTGAAGGCACATCTATGGTGATTGATAAACTACCTGTCACACATGTTGTGACCAAGGAGCACCCAACTCATCCTAATCCAAATAACAACCATTGGTTACATCTCTTCCAACAAACTACATTGAAAGCATCTACAATTCTTGATGCATTATCACCACCCATTTATTATTTTAAATATGTATTGGTTGTTATTAAAAGATGAAGTCTTAGTCAATAGTTCTATAGTGTACACAAAATCAAGCGAAAGAAATGTAATTAGATGAGAAGAAATCTTTCTTGGTTGAGGTGAAAGGTGGCCAACATAGTACAAGGTGGGCTACGAAGTTGGGTATACAGAGTTCATTTGGATGCTACCAATTAAAAGTTTTAAGATAAATCTCTAAGAAACATTGATCTTGTGATACAGGAAATGGAAAATTCTTTTGAGGTTGTTGGTGGAAAGATATCCATAAAATTTACAATAATAAAATGTAAATTTTGATTAATAATTGTATATGTGGGTGCAAAAGAATATTTGATGGAAAAAGAGATAGATGATGGTTTAAATTTGAAACAATGGGAGGATTTGATATAAAGTATGCATTTTGAATATTATTTGGAAAATAGTAGAAAAGGGTAGAAATACCAAAATCTTATCAAGTTTTAACATGTTTATGGTTGAGGTAGGTTGTAAGCAAAAAAAATATAAATTTTTAAGTATATGATTTTTATATTGTATAATATTTTTTGTAAGTATATTTATATATTGTGATATGCTTTCTAATTTTTTATCTAATTGATTATGTGTTGACATTGATTTTTAGGTGGAAGAAAATAATAGAGTATTAAGTGTGGAAGAAATGGTTTTATATATAGAAAAATTAGATAATATAAAGAGAATAGGGTGTCGAAGCTATGAACCAAAGTCCCTTTCCATTTGTTAAAGTTTAGAGAAACCAAGAAACCACATCAAATGTTGAAACCTTGAGTGATAGATATTATCATGCAATAAAATGTATAAAGGGATTGGGTGATACAATGTTGTCTCTAATGTCCTCCATTAAACCTTTTGTTGCTTCATGGAAGAATGGGGAGCTTAATATTTCATAGTCAATTGAGTTTCATTACCATGCAACCATTTGTTTGATTGAATTTGTAATTTTCTTGAACTTTTTCTTTGATATTCCTTCGTTCATGAAGCCACTTTTTTCTTGAATGCTAATGTCGTTCAATCTTGGAAAGGAACTAGAAATATGGGTGATGATCAAACTTACAAGAAGTGCAAGGATAGTGAAAGAATCATGAAAGTGGCATGAGGTTTCAACCCCTCTAGTTATAAAACATGAATTGAAACATTCAAAGGTATGAATTGCTTTCATTGATGAAAGATATTAGAAAGACATTAATATATAATCATCCTACCAATTCATCAAACATTACTAGTAAATATTAGAATGGTCACCCCGTGAAGTCTTGGCATTGTTTAATGAAACCCAACTCAATCACCATGTTTAATGTTCTTCTTGTATGGGTTGATTTATTGTCTATAGAACATAGTAGGAAGAACCATCATTACACAACAATAAATTTATGACAATTTTATAATTTTCAATGTCAAGTATAAGATTTTTGGGCAAGGAATTATTCATACATCAAAAGCTAGTTTGTATTGCATGCTAGTAGAGAATAATGAAATCATATCTTTAGTTTGGGATGTCTCTCATCCAAACAAGTCTAGATACCATGCATCTTGGTTTCGTTTTGCTTGATGCATTTTTGTGAACACTTATGGTCTGTTAACAATGACTATTATTTAGTCATTACATTCCATAATATTCAACATGCATAGGATATACTATACAAAATTATCAAAAATCCTCAAAAGGATATCCTATTCTTAAAAAGATGAAAAGAGTTTACATCCTTCATAACCACTTACCGTGGTTTTGGAAATGATTTTAGTAGAGTGAGACTCAACACACATTGTAATTTTTTTTATGATAAGAATTGATGTCTTAGGGACTTTATTACCCAAATGTAATCTCAAGATCCTATCTATATAGAAGACTTGTTTCTTTTTCTACTGCCCCACATCAATCAAGAGAAACCTTGTTTCTTGCACATAGCATGTCGTATTCATCTTCCCAAATAGCTTATCCATCTTTGCATAAATCTCAAATCACCCTAATCTAGGACCTAATATGGATTATGCCTCTTTGTTGATTTATTGTCTCTAGAAGAAGTTATGTAGATCCATTGTTATGGAAGTTTAGGCTTAAAATCTGAATCAATTACCATGTTTAATGTTTTACCTATGTGTGTTGATTTATTATATCTAGAACAAGGTAATTAGTTCCACAATTATGCAATTCTAGGGCATATTTGCAAACTTAAATTTGTATTGCTTTGTGATAGAGACTTCAACATATTTAGGTATATTAAACATTGATGGGACTATAGTTTGAACTTTGTTCTTCACTTTAATGATAATATATAACATTATTTTTCGTTGTAGCACCTAAAATTGATTAGTTGACTCATTCTTTGTTTCCAAAGAAAACTTCTTAGTGATGTTAACCACTTGCTACAGGATCTGGTTGTCAATCACTTGAGCTTAGAAGGTTTTGGACTCTTTTGGGATATAGGAACCATTGGTTATACTCGTAAAACCTAGGCTTCATGTAGTGTTTACATTTGACTTTCTTCACATCCATTTGTTCTTTCCTTATCACCTTGTTGGTGAACTTGTCAATGATTGAGTTCTCGATGTTTGACTTCACCAATGTTGTTTGGTCAATCTTCTTTCTCAATGTTGATAGTTTTGTAGATGATGATTATTGTAAAGTTTCATTCCTAATTGCTTTAGGCTTGAATGAAAATAGTACTGTTACATATATATTCTATTCTAGAAGTCATATCTAAAAGATTGCTCCACACTCTTTGTTGGACATTTACATATTACTATGTGTTGAATATTACACCTATTTACTTGAGTAATTGTGTAGTTCTTTGGTATCCATCATAGAAAATATGTGAAAATGATTATAAAATGTATTTTTTTTTGTATGAATAGTTAAATTTCCATTCATAGACACTAATAACATAATTATTTCAATCATGTTGGAATTTGGTAGGGACAAAAAAATTATTTATGAAAGATTGTAGTTGATTTTCATTCATGAGTAACTTCACTTACCTTTGATATCGATGAAATGTGTATTTCTCTGGGATGTGGCAGAGTGTAACTAGTTACACCAATCTCTTAGAGTACTTTTCAGAAACTGTAAGGTATCGGATCTATTATAATAGCCAAAACATAAGTATTGCAGAGAATAACAATGGAACAATACAATAGATGAAACCACAACACCATAATAATAGCTTTCTTGATAGGAAACAATGTTTAGTTGTGTCTTCGAGGGGGAAACCTCCCGCAGAGAAATGCTCTATTACAATAATTCTCAAGACAAGCTATCCAATACCTTCTACTCTTATTTATACTAATTCTATGTTCTAAGGAAACTTCTAGAGGAAGATCTTTCTAGAAGAAGAAGCTTCTATTAGGTCTTCTTACATTGACTTATTCTCCTTTATTTAATAGGCCTTATTAACTAATGTCATCCTTTATTACATAGAAAATATGTCATACTAACTAATGACCCATGTAGAGGGGTTAGGATTGGATCCTAACATTCTCTCCCCCTTCAAAAGCGGCCTTGTCCTCAAGGCTGAATATGTAGAAACTGTTGGAGTATGGTCGATGGTTCCCAAGTCGCATCCTCTAGTGATGTGTCCTTCCACTTGATCAACACTTCCTTGATAGTTATTTCATGCAACCAACGTTCACGTGCATTGAGGATGACTTCTGGTTGGAGCCAAAGAGATCCTTCTTCATCTAATTCATGAAGGATGGTTTGGACCTTACAATTTTGTCCCACCACTTTCTTTAAACAGGAAACATGGAACATTGGATGGATTTTGGAAGTAGATGGAAGGGACAATTTTTAGGCCACTGAATCAATACACTTGATGATCTGATAGGGGCCATAAAACTTGGGCACCAACTTGTGATGTCCCTGGACTTTGAGAGATGTTTGTTTGTAAGGTTGGATTCTGAGAAACACCTGATCACCTTCCTGAAAAACCCGTTATGAACGATGTTGGTCCACCTATTGCTTCATGTGATTTTGAGCCATGTGGAGGTTATCCTTCAAATCCGCAAGGGGGGTTGTTCTACCTTGCAACATTTTATCAATAGATTGGATCTTTGATGTGCCTAGACGATATGTAGTGACTATAGGTGGTTGTTGGCCATACACCACTTCATATGGGGTCATTTTAGTGGTCGTATGATCTGAAGTATTGTACCATCATTCTTCCAAGGGAATCCATTGCACCCACGGGTGTTGTTTATCAGAAGCAAAACATCGCAAGTAGGTTTCCAAACATTTGTTGACCACTTCCTTTTGGCCATCAGAATGGGGGTGATAAGCAATGCGCATGTTCAGTTGGGTGCCCTGCAATTTAATCAACTCTTGCCAAAATCTACTGGTGAACATCAAGTCACAATCAGACACAATAGAGGTGGGCATGCCATGCAACTTGAAAACATTATCAAGGAAAACTTGTGCTACCAATGTTAGTGTAAAAGGGTGGGGTAATGCACAAAAATGAGCATACTTGGAGAGGCGATCAACCACCACCATGATGACTAACTTGTTCCCAGCTTTGGGGAGGCCCACTATAAATTCCATGGAGATGTTTGTCCACATAGAATATGGAATGGGTAGGGGTTGCAAATCTCCTGGAGACTTGATGGTTTCACCTTTATTTCGTTGGCACACCTCACATTCAATGACAAAGAGAAGGATGTCCTTCTTCATGCCTTCCCAGAAAAATGAATGATGGGAAAGGTATTTTGGAAGCCAAAGTGTCTCGCAATAGCAGATGAGTGCAACTCATTTAAGAGCCTAGACTTGAGGACTGAAGATGGTGATAGAACCGGGCGATTCTTATACCTAAGAATATTGTCTTTCCAAGTGTATCTGAGGGGAGGATTAGGGTCCTCTTGAAGTCCATAAATTAGCCTGGACATAGTCGGGTGTGTTAGCCACTCTTGTCGTACTTCCTCAATCCAATCTGGAGCAGGTAAGTATAAAGAAAAGAGGGATTCATCCTCTTCATGTTGTCGTGACAAGGCATCTGCCACTATATTGTCTTTTCCCTTTTTATATATGATTTCATAATCATAACCCAACATTTTTATTAGTCACTTTTTATGTTCTGGGGAGGATAACCGTTTCTCTAAAAAATACTTCAAACTATGGTGATATGTTTTGAGCTGAAAAGAACATCCCAAAAGATATGGCCTCCATGTGTGCACCGCATGGAGAATGGCCATCATTTATTTTCCATACGTAGATCTGCCCAAATTATGGCCACTCAACACCTGACTAGTAAAGGCCATAGGTCAACCATGTTTTTTGAGCACTATGCTAATACTAGTGTCAGAAGCATCTGATTCTACCACAAAAGTTTTGTTGAAGTCAGGAGCACACTAGAGTAGTGAACATGGCCTGCTTTAAATATGTGAAGGCTTGCTCGGCATCAGGTGTCCAATGAAATGCATTCTTCTTAAGAAGGTCATTCAAGGGCTTAGCAATGTTTCCATAATGGTGTACAAACTTCCTATAATATCCCGTGAGACTAAGGAAACCCCAGAGGCGCTTTAAGGTTGTGGTTCGAGGAAAATCCTGCATAGCTTCTATATTTTTGGGGTCCACTCTTACCTCGTCTCAACCCACAATGTGTCCTAAGTATTCCACGTCACTGGCCCCAAAGGAACATTTGGTATTTTTGACAAACAATTGGTTTTCCTATAGCAAGACAAGGACTTTATCCACATGGAGAAGGTGGGAATCTCAAGTGCGGATATAAATGAGGATGTCATCAAAGAAAACTAGGACAAACTTCCAAAGGTAACCGGGTCAGATCCGTCAAATTTATGCATCTCAACTTTGGGCACCTTATTCCAGGAATGTGGAGGACCCCAATGAGAGTGGGAAGAATGAGGATGCTTAGAATGGGAGGACTAAAGATCCTCATAGTGGGACTCAGGGTGCTTCCCCTTAATGAGTTGCACCAATGTGTTGAAATTGTCCTCGATGGAATCCTAGAGGATGGTCACGGTCGCATTCAGTGAAGTGACCCAACTGTCTAAGTATTCCATGGTCTCAACACGGGTCTGAGCAGGGGACATGGGGAGAAATTAGGGAGAGAGTACAAGTTAGGATAAAAAGGCTGGTGGGATAGGGGGCCAATAGGGGGGCCGTGAAAGGGGTCGGGCCATAGAAAAATAGGGTTAAAAATGATAGGTACCACTACAATCTCGCTGAAGAGAGGAATCCAATGGGATAGGTCTCAAATAGGGGGGGTGGGAAAGGGGCCAGGCCATAGAAAAATAGGGTTAAAAATGATAAGTACCACTGCGATTAGGATGAAGAGAGGAATCCAATGGGATAGGTCTCAAATAAGGGCACAGGCGGCCCCAAATGTTTTTTTTTTTTTTACTCCTGCGGACTTATACTCCGATCTTAAGAATACTGTAGTGTTGAAAGGCCCAAATTCTTAACATAAAAAAATGTATAGTAATTTCTTAACCAGAATGCAAGAGGTAAAGTTGCATGACAATAGATCTTATCTGTTCTTAACCAGAATGCAAGAGGTAAAGTTGCATGACAAGAGGTAAAGTTGCATGACAAAGAGCCCACAAAACACATGTATAGGTGGCACCTAAAGTAAGTGCCTTAACTTTGTTATATGATAATGTCACAAATATACAACAAGGGAGTTGTAGCCTCCTTCCTACGACTCTGTTACATATGTACAATGTGTTTAAGGCAATATTTCCTTCTTCCTACTGCCCAACAGACTTTCACAATCCAACCCATGAGGCTTGTAACGTTTCCCAACTTAACCAAGGAACATTACTTGTGGAAAAATACACATCAAATTGAAATTTTCCTTGCTAGCTCATTTTCGGTAGCTTACCAGCTACAATTATACATAGATTTGATTAGATTCTGATACCCATAATTAAATGCATCTACATCATTCTAAATGAACATGAACGCAACTAAGAATTCATCTACAAGAACACATAAAACCACTCTCATACACAGGATAAAATGCACAACCATAAAACTCATAAGAAAACTCAGAAATTAGAAAAACGTGTATCTTTCAAAACGTTTGTGCAACGAGCTGCATGGGAATGATGTTCTATCCAACCATAGAATTGATGCTCCTAATCTCAACAACAAGTCACCCTCGAGTTGGGGCTAGAAATCCACAAGAGAAAAGTGCCTCTCACAATCCACTCACAACTCAATATCCCACAACCCAATAATATTCTCCTTAAGCTATCCTAAATTTCCTCTAACTATCAATATCATGTAACGAAGGTACCCAGAACCATTCAAAACTAGAACTTACATCACCCGTGTATGAGAATGTAACATCTAGAAAAGGGTGAAATCTCGTTGAGTGAATGTCTTAATCAACTAAGGTATGACCATCTTCCCACTATGAACTCAAGAAGGTCGGTTTGTCACGAGCCAACTTGGTCCCTTGTATTTTTCTTTAACGGTGGTGATAAAATTTGAGTCACCTGCTTATAAATATCATGTCAAGACTGGAAACCAAGATTGATTCAAAGATATCCTGAAAGAGTGAAGAGACAACCTACCGACACCTAAAAACAACTTAACAACTTTGTCGAATGGTGGGCCCTCTACCCTCTACCCTCCAGTCTCCTGTGGATGCATCTTTCAACTCGACAGAATAATTTGTTAAAAATATCGTGGGTACGCTGAGTGCATCTCATTTAAGAAAACTTATGGAATAACATACACAAAGTTTAATATCATATGTTGTGGATAATGGCCCAACTGTTTCCACAAGAGATCATGTGGTCAACTAGATTCGTTCATTCATATAAGAAGCACCCATGAGCATGGAAACCATCATGATAGGTATATTTAAGGGTCCCAATTGAAAACCTTTTATAATATCTTCCTCGATTCCACAATGTGAATCCAATTTTGAATTCTCATTTTGAATTTTTTTATTATTTTTAAATCTTTGATGTCTCCTCCTAAATATTCGCTAGAAGACAAACATGCCCCCATTTCATTATCTTCTTAATGTATGAAAAGAGAAAGAATAACATTTTTTTTAATATGTAATTTGTCAAATGAAACCATACATATGTTTGTATGTACTCGATCAAGTCCTCTACTTTAGCTAGCTTTTTAATTGTCATTTCATGTGATTTTGATGGTATGTAGTGGATCATGTCCTCTAGTTTAGCTGGCTTTTCGATTGTCATTTCATGTGATTTTGATGGACATTTTTGAGCTTCTCTCCTCTTAAAGGGATATTTATATGAAGATTAATAAATTCTTATTAATGGGTTGAAAGGAATTTGAATATGATTATTATTTTATTACGAATATTTAAATGTTTTTATGATTATTTTTAATCAAATTATATTGGTATATTTTATATTTTATTATATTGTATTTGACATAATTTCAAAATAGTAAAATAGTTTCTAAGTTTATGTATGTATAATTATTATTTGTATTTTAATTAAATTAAATGTGTTTTATGTTTAAAAATAATTTAAGTAAATTTGAAAATAAAGTAATTATAAAAAAACTTAAAACTTTGGAAAGTGGATGAAAATGAAAATTATTTTATGGCGAGTCATCTAAAGAAAGGTTTTCACATGCATTTGTTTAAGGAAAAATAGATCAAGGAATCTTTCTGCATGTTATTTATGCATTGGAGAACATAGATAATCTTTTTAGAATATGCTTTATAGTCAAAATCACTTTGGAATGTCATTGCTATAATTGCACTTTAGTCGATTGCACATCCATCACAAGTTGATAGGTGTGATTGGTTTCATTATTGGTGGTCAAAATGCCCTCAAAATGCATATGATTGGTCAAACTATGACCTAAAATAGATTTTTTTCCTAGTTAGATAGCATCCACATGTCTCACAATACTTTCAAATGTGCATGTGGGTAGGTGGTATATTGTAGGGCTTGTGGGTAGAGGTCGAGGGATCAAAACTAGGGAGTTGAATATACCTTATGAATATTCCACTTTTGAATTCATGGGCCTTAGTAGGTGAATCAATGATTGATAGGGGTTAAAGGGGAACACTTCACGTTTTCAAATAATCGTTTCAAAGCAAAAAGTTGAACCATGTATGGAATACAGTGTTAGGTTTCATTCTATGGAACCTAGAACCCTAGAATTTTAAGGAGTTAAGAACAAAATAATATTTAGCAATGATTTTTACTTCCAAGCAGTATAAATGGGGCTAAATCTAGTTCCAAGCAGTATAAATGAGGCTAAATCTAACTTCTCTGTTGTTTTCTAGTAGTTGAAGGGGGAAGCAAATTCAAAGCTCATTATTAACATTTTAAAGAAAATTCCCTTGATAAAGAAGTTTCTAGTAGTTGAAGGGGGAAGCAAATTCAAAGCTCAATATTAACATTTTAAAGAAAATTCCCTTGATAAAGAAGTCATATCTGAATAGGATTTATTGGTGTTTGACTCCAAATTTATTGTGAAAAATAACAACCTTCAATTGCTTCAAGAACAAATCTATTTCAATCACGCTAAAAGAGGAAATAATAAAATAGTAAATGCTTAATAAAATTTAGTGTCCAAGATCAACCAAAAAGATTTATTATTGAACCAAATAAAATAATTTCAAAAAAAATAAAAAATAAAAACCTCGTTAAAAAAAGGACAAACTAAAACAACTTATTTCATAATATATATATTCACTCTCTTGTGAGCCATCTTACTTGTAAAACCATTTAAGAGGAAGGTACAATAACATCAACGAAAATCTAAAACAATAATTAAGAAAATAAAAGTATTCTCACATATCTTTCTTCTAATGACATACATAGATGGTTGTTGAGATCTTTGTTCCAATGACATACGTAAATAGTTGTTAGAGAGATAAAAGAGGAAATAAGAAATAGAAAAGAGTAATGTTAAATA
>ML842482.1:33194-65483 GCA_009831015.1 Picea engelmannii | reverse complement strand
TATAGATAAGTATCAATTGTGCGTCAATTTACATGTGTTTATTTTATGGGTTTTTCCTATGAAGGTTGAATGTGTATTTCTACTGTATATTTTGCATGAATCTTTGTATAGAATATTGTATGTGTTAAATTTTATATACGGTTCATGGAAAAATTTCACTTGGCATGCCCTAGTAGTTCGTGGTTGGGGATTTTACAGACTCACTATGAAATAATTAGAAAATTTCCCAAGTATGGGTGCAAAGTGAGTGCGATGGAACGCGTAGGTGGATTATGTAGGTCGTAGAAGTATGAAAAGATACATCTTAGAACCATTGTGAAATTATTGGAAATACTTCTAAGTATATGTGCAAAATGAATATGGAGGAATGTGAAGGTGCATTCTGAAGGTTTTGAAGGTATGAAAAAATATGCCTTAGACCCATGGTGAAACCATCAAGATAGAAGATCGATAGTTGAGGCTAATCAGAGATATGATCGGATGATGGTTGTGAGATAAAGGATTGAACTATGTGAGAATTGGATCAAGGATGTGTTACATGTCGATATGGATAGGGAATCAAATTGAATATTGTGATCTAATCAGGGATGATCGAACGATTGATGAACGTTGAAGCTATGTTGTGAGGATTGATATCAACGAGTGAGATTTAATTAAGAATATGATTTAAAGGATGTTGAGCACTAAGGGTGTATTGGTGGACAATGAAATAGATCAATGATTGATATTGAACCTTAATATGATCCAACGGTTGTTGAGCATCGCAGTTCATGATTTTTCTAGAGAAGCAGATGGTGTGTGATTAAAGGTAATTGAAGACCGGGTTAGAAGGAAATTTTTGTAGATTCAAAGGGATCTGGAGCCAACCCCATGGAAACATTATTTGGATATGTGGAAAAACCTTTGGATGTATTTTTTGTATAAATAATGTTGCTCAAATCCAATTCAAGAGAAAAGGGAATGGAGAAAGGATGGAAGAGTGATAAGTGTGAGTAAGTATGGATCATGTGAAGAGAAGCTCTGAGGTTGTAAGTTCCAAGGATGATAGAGAATGAGATGAATATAATGTAAAGGAGGTTGTGAGGTGCAAGGACAAAGGAACTTTTGAAACTATGCAAGATTGTGAACTATGACAATAGAGACAGAACAACAGACTGGTATAGAATAAGTCTTGAATGGAAGAGATAATATGGTATTATTGATATCTTAAAGATATTGATGTTACTAGTAAAATTGGTATATGCGGGCAGTGTTGAGTTGGTGCTCAGCTAAGGGGATTGGTTTCTCCTGCAAGTTGTGCCTGCAAACATTGTTGAGTTGGTGCTCAGTTAAGGAGACTAGTGTCTCCTACAAGTTGGTGTCTGCAAAAATTATTGATTTGGTTCTCATTCAAGGAGATTGGTGTCTCCTGTAGGTTGGTTCATGCAAGCATTGTAACAGTAGGTTGGTGCCTACAAGATTTTATTAAGAAATTTTTTGTGGTTTTATCCCATTTGGGTTTCCTCGCTAAATCTTAGTGTATTTTGGATTATATGTTGGTATGTTCATTTCTTATTAATTTTTTATGAATGATGAAGTAATAAATTGATAAATATTGTAAGAAAAGGAAAAATAGTCTTATATTGATTCACCCCCCCCTCTCAGTATAAGTGTTCCAACACAACCTCTTAATGAGTTTGATGACATCGACAATATGATGCATCAACAATGTCATATCATGAGGTAGACTCCTCCATATCAAAGAGAGATAGTGTACTTGTAATATGCCTCAAATCGATGTGGGTACCACTCTGCGACTAGTCATGGCACCACATAGTTGATCCACCACCTCTATCTGTACTCTACAATCCAAACTGTGTGGCATGTGGGGTCTTTGTACTGGAGGTTGGTCCTATGCCTTCACCATCACCTCATTCTTTGGGGAGGATCATCCCCAACATATGTTCCAATATCTACAAAATAATATATAATAATAATAATAATATAATTAAAACAAAATAATAAATTTCATGTGCATTAAATAAGACAAATACATGCAACTAGATTTATTAAAAAATAAAAATAATGTTACCTCTCTCATATGGTGGATCGGGTATTGTAAATACGATGTTTGGAAAACCTATTCAATCCATCCCCGTGTATGGGTACTATACAAAATCAAGGACTGAATTGTCCTCGCTAGCCAATAAATCACATACATCCCTACCGACCAAAGTAATGGGAAACTCGAGTGATTCGTTCTTGGGAAACAACTACCCCCACATGTACATACACACATCAAGCATAGGCCTAGCAGAAAATAGGGATACTACTATCCAAGTGGCATGAATCCTCTCAAAAAATAGTGTAAATAGCTATGATGTGAATGGGAAGAATCTTGTCCCATGTAAAACAACATGACAATGAACTAATGAAAGACAAAATTGTCTCAAAAAAATATCCAACCACCTAATCAATTGGGGTCTTTGCACTAAAATATTTTCATAATACAACAAAGAGAAACTAATGTTATCCCCATCAAATCTATAGTGTGACAATGCAAGATAATAAGACACAAGCACCTAACCTCCTCTCTATCAAATAAATGTATCCAAGGTTAATCACCAGGAACTTGGAACTTTGAAGAGGAATGAATGTCTAGATGGACATATCTTTGCACATATGCCAGCTAGGTATCTACTACAACACACTACGGTAGCTCAAGGAACTGGGGAAAAGCCTCCCCCCTCCTAGACAACCTAGTGATGAAATAAGAATCCTCCTATGTGGGATGATACCATAGATTGGGACCAACCCTAAACCCCTATCGCCCATGATCCCAACAATGGATCAACTATTGTAACAATGAAGAGTTCCCTCTGAGGGATGTACCCTCCTCACAAAACTTAAGGAGACCAACATCCATCAAAAGGGAATGTGTATTATGTTAAATAGGGTGAAGGAAAAACTCCCTCTCCCTCTCCCTAGCCTCCCACTCATGCAGAAATGTGTGCATATCAACCTACTACTGTTAATGATGCTCCTCCTCTTGTCACCGTCATCTTTGATTCATATAAAAATATTGTTAGGCATATATATATATATATATATATATATGGAGAGAGAGAGAGAGAGAGAGAGAGAGAGAATAAATTGAAATTATAAAAACACACACACATAAATAACTTATATTTTAAAAAATCTAAAATTATTTTTTTTCCAAAAAAATATAAAAAAAAATCGATGCACCTAAAATAGATCCTACACCCCGCCTTCGATGCTCTATATCATACAAATATCACTGCCATGTGTTACTATTACTAACATGCATTAGTGTGCCATTTTTCTTCTCTCACCACCAAGTATTTTTAGTGGTGCATCCCATAAGATGCATCGCACCATTAAATTGTGAAATAATCATCTCAATGTCATGCTCTTTATAGCACCAGTGCATTTGTTTTACTTAAAGGAATTACTAGGTTAAATTGTTTCATTGCAACTTAAACAGTTCGATGTGTTAATATGAACACACTAGTTCACTTTATGGTGCTTAAAATTATTGGTGCACTTCGTTAAAATGAAAGCGTCGGTGCACCAGTTTTACCAAAGCACTAACATGTTGTTTAGCAATGCGTTGTCATACTAACACGTTGCAAATGAGGCCTTGTAGAAGATACACCACTATGATTATTTTTCAAACCTATCACGATATGTGTATTGTTAATGTTTACGCACCGATGCTCCACCTTCATATTCGCACCACCACATATTTTAGCGGTGCGTCAAATAATACGCACTACGCTGGTGGTTTATGAAAAATTTGGCCCGTTGTGATGTGTTACTATTAATGTATTGGTGCTACCATTATATTGGAGCATAGGATTTTTTTTCATCGATGCATTGTGATGAATAGAGAATTGGTCATGGGGCATCCAATGAGATGCCCCACTATGTCAAATTGGTCAATATTTGTCTCAATGAATTTATGTAAACAACACCAGTGCATTTGTTTAAAATGGTTGCATTGCAACGTTAAATTGAAATTATACACACACACACACACACACACACACAGAAAGAGAGAGAATAAATTAAAATTATAAAAGCACACATATATAAAAAAAAACTTGTATTTAAAAAAATTTAATTTTTTTTTTTTCAAAAAAATCTATAAAGGGAATCGGTGCACCTAAAATAGATCTTACAAACCGCCTTTGTTTCTCTATATCATACAAAAATCACCACCATGCGGTTCTATTACCTACATGCATATGTGCGCCATGTTTTGTGTTGCACCACGATGTATTTTTAGTGGTGCATCCCATAAGATGTACCACGTCGTTAAATTGTGAAATAATCATCCCATTGCCATGCTCTTTATAGTACTGATGCATTTGTTTTACCTAAAGGCATCGCTAGGTTAATTTTTTTCATTGCAACTTAAACGGTGGGATGTGTTAATATGAACACATTGGTGCACTTTATGGCGCTTAAAATTACCAGTGCACTTTGTTAAAAGGAAAACATTGGTGCACCACTTTTACATGAGCACTAACATGTTGTTTAGCAGTGTGTTGTATTAGCAGTGTGTTGTATTAATAACACACTACAAATGAGGCCTTATAGAAGATACACCACTATGCTTGTTTTTCAAACCTATCGTAATGTGTACTATTAGTGTTTACGCATTGGTGCTCCACCTTTATTGTCACACCACCACATATTTTAGCGATGCATCGAATAATACGCACTACGCTGGTGGTTTATGAAAAATTTGGTCCACTATGATGTGTTACTATTAATGTATCGGTTCTACCATGATATTGGAGCATCAGAGTTTTTTTCATTAATGCATTGTGAAGAATAGAGCATCGGTCATGGGGCATCCAATGAGATGCCCCGCTATGTCATGTTGGTAAATATCCATCCCAATGCATTTCTGTAAACAATGTCGTTTCATTTGGTTAAAATGGTTGCACCGCAATGTCAAATTTTATATATTTTAAAGTTAGTGGTGTTCTTAATTAAGTGGAATGTACTGATGCGGGGATAAACTAATTATGTCTTGGTTGTGGGGCATTCCAAAGGATACACTGCTTTATTTTTAAAATTTATCATTGTACTCTTCCTTGAACAACACCAGTGTGTATGTTTGTATTAGATGCACTGAAGTTGGTGCTTACTATGAATTTAACACGAGATGAACATCTTCAGCGCAAGCCGAAGCGTTCAGGCACACCACACGAATTGGAAAAGAAAAAAGAAAAAAAATGCCAAATTTCAAGCTAAATTCAAATTTTAATTAGATGAAAATGCAAATAGGAAGGCAATAAAAAATTTATGTGGCCTCTTATGTCCCGAGGAGTCATGGTTTAATTGTTGAGAGGAAATGAAAATTCATGGTAATTTCCAAAAATTGTAAAGCACCAGAAACAGGGCGTCTTTGGAAGGAGAGTGAGCATTGGTACATGCTTAATATTTTGGAAGCACGGGATGAAATGTAACAATGAAAATTCATTTGTTAATTGTTTTATTTACCCTACCATAGTGCGCCTAATGGGAATGATGTGCACTAGTGCGTAATGGTCAAGGACACCATGCACTTTTATCGATGCTTGTTATTTTTATTATAATGTATGACAGTAATTTTAAACATTGAAGCACCGATGCTTTATTTTTTATGTGCACACTGGTGTGTCTATACCTTAAAGGTACATTGATAAAAAAAACCTCCACAAAAACCTACAACTTCCCTCCTCCACTAACAACCTCTATTATAAATAGAGAAAGGATGGTTTTTTTGGGGAGGTTTTTTAAAAATATCTGCAAGAAGGTGTTCTCTGTGTAGTGTATTCATCCTTAAAACAATGTCTTAGAAGAGATGAATTCATCATGAATAGAAGCTCATTATAGATTTCATAAAACCTGTGGAAAAAATAAGCACTCATTCTTCTGGGAAGGAATGAAAACAAATATCTAGGATTTATTTGTTGCACTTTTCAGAGAAACAAGGGAGAGACAGTGAATATTTTGAGGGAATTTCCACCACTACCAATCCCAACACATATTTGGACTGACATATTAATTGATTTTATCGTGGGACTCCCAAAAGTGGGTAACAAATCAGTCATCATGGTGGTTATTGACCATCTTTCAAAAGATACTCATTTTTTTGCCCTATCTTTTTCCTTCACTCCTTCCTTAGTTTTTTAGGTCTTCATGGAACAAATATTTAAGCTAGACATGGTATGCCCACTTACGTTGTCTCAAATCGAGACCCCACATTCACTGGTAAATTTTAGCAGGAGCTATTTAAACTTCAAGGTAAACAGCTAAATATGAGCAGTACATATCATCCCCAAATATATGTCAAAAAATAAGTGGTCAAGAAGTTCTTGGAAACCTATTTCAGATGCTTTTCTTCTAAAAAGACACACCAATGGGCACATTGGCTTCCCCTAGATGAATGGTGGTATAATACCACTTATCATGGAGCTACCAAATGATAGTGTATGAAGTTGTTTATGGAAAAAAAACCCAATCATTGGCATCCTATGTACTAGGAACCTCCAAGGTTAAGGTAGTAGATCAAATGCTTCACACCAAAGAAGCCATTATCTGTACCCTCAAGGATATCCTAGTTATGGTGCAAAATCGAATGAAATAACAAGTTGATCAACAATAATATGAATGGTGTTTTGTTGAAGGGGATCAAGTGTTTCTTTTGTTGCAAATTTATAAACATACATCACTCAAAGATAAATTTATCTAGAAGCTATCTCCCAAGTTCTATGGTCCCTATTAGATCATACAATGCATTGGAAAGGTGACCTACAAGTTGGCTCTCCTATCCCACTCCAAGATTCATCCAATATTTCATGTGTGATTTTTGAAGAAGGTTGTGGGATTGAATTGCAAAGAGTAAATCAATCTACTAGAACTTGATGAAGAATATTCCATTTGGCTCTAGCCAGAATTAGTATTGGATACTAGAGACCATTAATTGCACCAACACACAATCACGGAAGTATTGATCCAATAGAAATATGTGCAACCATAAGATGGAAAATGGTAACCAACAACAATTCTACAACAATTTCCTCACTTTCAACCATGAGGACAATGTTGCATTCGAAAGGGGAGGGCATGTCAGGGTCTTACCCTAACCCCCTTACTTAGGATACTTTATTGATGTATGAGGCCACCTTCCTTGAATAAGACCCACTAGATAGTTAGTTAATATTCACTCAGTGTAAAAAGATTACTCTTCCTTAATAAGTCCCAAATTAGTTAGTAGTCCATGATTATAATTGGGCATGTAGGCAGTTAATATTCTCTATTGATAGTTATATATTGAGCATAAGGTTATGTAATGTTTTGTCAAGACTTGTCATTTTATTTCGAGCTTTGATCTCAGAGTTGATTTCTATTCTTGAATATCCTTAACACAAGAGATATTTCTCAGGGTTTATTTATTTTATCTTGTGTTCTTTGGTTTTTCACGTGTATTATATTATGTTCTATGTGATTTCTTTGAAGTTATAGGGTTAAGTACATTACAAATTAAAACATAAATTTTAAATTGGTTTTCCTACCAAATCGATGTCATTTCATCTTTTCATAAAGCAATCAATCTATCAACATTGCATTAAAACATTCATTGTTGCATGATTCCAAGATGTTATGAAACATTAAATTTTCGTATTACAAGATGTAAACATATAATTTATAAAATGTTTTGAAAAAAAAAATTGTTCCTTGAAAATTGTATTTCTACATAATTTTGGAAATGAAATTGCTTTCATATTCTCCAAAATAAAAAACAAAAATTCAAAAGGTTAACATCTCCAGTAGACAGAATAAATCCATGCAAAAAGGAGCACAATTCTCTAAATATTTGCAATGAACTACGAGTGATAGTTATAATTGGCATACAATATCACTGTAAGATTAAGAAATGATTATTTATCCAAGGACTCCAAAATAAAGTATCCATGTAAAAATGACATATTTTCTATTAAAATTCCACAATAACATAACAATACATTATTTTATATAATCATTACCATAGAGCAAATACTTCACACATTATAAATATGAATACTAACTAACACTTTGCAACATTTTCTCAGTTTTCTAATTAACAATTTGCAACATTCTCTTAGTTTTCTAATTAACACATCGCAACATTCTCTCAATTTTCTAATTTATGCACAATCAATTCCCTCTCTTCCACCACACATTTCAATGATTTTGATAAGAGGATTGTTGTCAAGTCCCTTGGGGATGTTAAGGGTCAAGGAACCAATTCTATGATCAATCCTAAATATTAATCAAAATGAATGTCTATAGTGAAAACAAATTACATAGAGTTAATAGGTATCTTTGCAACAAGAAAGAATTCATATAAGTCTTTATTAGATTTGAAGAGATGGGCATACCCATTGTTTACGTGGCACCCATAAAAACCTAAAAGTGGTATGTTATTTCAATGTAACATTATCGACTAATTAGTTATTGCATTGCTTGCTTCCTAGTAGTAGAAGTATTATTTATTCCATGATTCCAAGGACCTTCAAAAATTAAGTATCATTGTGCTTGTTGTCAACATAAGCATAGAAAAAATAGAATTTGACCAATTAAAGAAAGAAAATGTATCGAGAAATAACAATCTTCACTTCACTTCACTTGGGTGTGGTGTAAAATAAATCACTCATTATGATATATTCAAGTTATTTACATTAACGTGTACACAATATTTATCACTCTTAATTTTCAATATGAGTTTCTATTAAGGAGTCTAAATAATAATGAGTGGATTCTTTTATGAAAGATGAGTGTAATCTCTACATACAACAATGGCTAGCTCCATGAACATTTTCCCAAAGACTCCCTAGACTCATTAACTCCAAGTAGTAATCCCTTAGAATGATTGTCTAACCTTCAAGGTTAGATGCATCCATCTCAGCCATGTGCATCCATGAGTCATTCCTAATTAACACTATAAAAGGTTTAATCTAATACAATCTTTGATTTTCCCCTAATATAGTGAGGAGGTTGGTAGTGGTTTGAGTCTATTAAGTATTGGAGATGTTACGAGAGCCATCCATATGCTTTTCGTCTACTCTTCATAGAATTTCCCTAGTTTTGGATGTCATTTTTTTAGTTTTCATTTCATTTCCCTAGTTCGGGAGGGGAATTCATGTTGAATATTGAGTAGCTTAGGAAGATATCCTTATTGTATTTGACCAAGAAAAACCCTAAAGAATATTAATATATTATATATTTTTAATTAGGCCCTACTGTGCCTTTGTAAAAGTTGGCCCTATTGTGCCTTGACAATTAAATGTAAATTAAAAGGGTAAAGTGACAGGTCATCCCAAACCTAATTTAGGGAGGCCAGACTAATATTTATAAAGGAGGATAGAGCCTCACTTGGATATACACACACTAGATTTGCAGTGATGAATAAGTGTGCAAGTCTTAGAGGAAGAAGTTTTTGCAACTAGGTGTGACGTTGATGAGGGTTATGGTCTATCTTGATGAGGGTTGTGGTCTATCTCTTGGATACATCTTGGTTAAGTGGTGTGCTACTCTTTCCTAGTTAAGGGTTAGAGGAGGATCTTATTCTTTGTTAGTTCTCTCTTGGAGAGAAGCATTGTTCTTAGTTGGATATCGAGAAATTTTGTTGGGTTTTCTTCCCTTAGAGGGTTTCCCATGATAATATTTGTGTCAATCTTGTTCTATGATTGCCTCTCTTTAAGTGATCCTATATATGCAGTTAATGTGCTAAATGATTGTAATAATAAAGAAGAACAATAAATACTAGCTACATAAGTAAAATATCAACATGGTATCATAGCAGGCCTGAAAGAGACCAACTCACCATTTATAAAGAAGTGGCTAGCCTCGGCGCACCCTCTCCAAAAATCATTTTTCAATGTTGCAGCTGCTGCAGAATTACGATTTTGCATAAACCCCAAGAGTGACATTTTAACCTTTGTTGGAGGATGTTGGTGAAACTAATATCACCTAGGATCTCACCCGAGGAGGGCACATCTAGTTCCTGGATCAGAATTCTGAAATTTGAAGTTTGAGAAATTAGGGTCTCCTCATAAAACCCTAAGTTACAGTTGTAGTGCCAGTTCCTTTGTACTAGTTCCTTCATGCCATTTGCAACACTAGTTGCAATACCAACTGCAGTGAAATTTTTTTTGAAGTGTTGGGACTGATTTTTATTGTCCTAGTGTGCCTTATCCTAGCAAATCTCCAGCTACCTTTAGATTACAAGTTGCAACACCTTTGACATTTTAAAGGTTAGTTATTTCTTGTCGCTACTACTGGATGGTGCCACCACCTATCGATACTATCAAACGTATGTACTTACATATGCTTAAACTGTATAATTATTCTAAAGGGTATTTGCAAGAGAAAGGATATTTTGTCTAAACAACAATTGTAGATCTATAAGGATCTCAGATCCAACACATTAAGAGGAACAATGCACCCCAGGTTTGATTAATTTGATATGCCTCTATTTGTTATGGAATTATTGTGATCTTATGAACATATAGGTTTTATTTTGATTTGTTGAATTTATTACTATCATACTAACCATCAGTCAAAATTAAAGTCAAAGTATTAGATTGATTAAGGTTGAGATTATAGAGTTTATTCTCTAACTCAGATTTTTGTAAAGAAAACATATTATCTTAGTACAGAGGATAGGTTGAAGAAAATACTTGTCATCTTGAGTGAAGGAGACTTGGAAGAAAAACAACAACACTCATTCTTGAGGACAAGACTCCATGTTCTAGTTTTGATTGATTAAATTGATAAGATTCAAATTTGCACATATCAAGTTTGATAACTGCCACATTACAAGTAAATACTATATTTGTGATAGAAATATTTGAAAAGTTTTATTATTGAATACTTGGTCGCATCTGAGAACTATTGAGATCAAATGCTTATTGTAATAATTTACTATATATAACTAACATATCCTCTAGGATAAACTTCTTATTTTTTTTTCAAGTTACCATGAAGGAATGATTGATCTCAACACTAGAAGAGTGTTTCTCTCATTTCTTATTATTGTATTTCTTACTTTTGACCCTTGTTTTAGGAAGGTCACAAGTGATAGCTCTGAAGGAGATATTGTGACGATTGTTATCATTATTTATTTTATTATTATTATTATTATAAAGAGTATTATTCTTGTCTACTATTTCTCCCTTGTTGTTCTTGTTCCGGGCAGGTCACGGGTGATAACCCTGAGGAAGCTATAGTGATGGTTGCAAGAGGACAATATTAGATGAGACATGGAGAAGAATAATCAAGTTGTAAACATGATCATATACATCCATGTACTGAAGAATAAGAATAAGAAGCTACTTTTGTTATATACATAACATCTCATATGGAAACAGATCATGAGGAGGAGAAGGCTCCAAAGATAACAGCACAAATCCCTCTAGTATAGTTGAGCACTCTTCGTAACATCAGGAAGAGTTATTAGAGCCAGAATGGCCTACCCAAAATCATTGCAGTAACTAGGAAGAGACCAGTATGGTCCCGTGACACTTTGCAGTATGCAAATCCATATAGAATTGATGAGACATATCATGAGGAGAAGATAGCTCCACTAGTGGTGAGGTAGGAGGCCCCACCAAGTAATAAATCAGAAGGAGATAGAGTTCAGAGGATTCATCCCTCACAATCCAGTAAGGAGGAGTAGCCTCCCCAAGACTATTCATAGAGATGTACAAAGCTTGATTTATGTCTAGACAATTCTCCCAGCAAAACACTTTCTCCTATAATTAGAAGAAGTATATATAGAACAAACAAGATTCATTAAAAGAAGATGAAACAGTATGAGATTCATAGGGAGCAGGTATGACAATCCTTGTATTTGAGATTGAGTTATCTCTAGTTCCAATTGGTACAGTACATGAATTGGGCCATGGAGACATGACTACAATAGAATATTGAGTTACCTCTAGAGAAAGAGGATAATTTACCCTCAGTATTAGTTATTGATCCACTCTCAGTTTCATATGAAGTTGTTTTCATGATAGAATAGAGGATTTACTCTCAGATTTCAGCAACTATAGTGAGAATGGAGCAGTCATTCTCATCTTCAGAAAGAGCAACTACAGGTGCAGAGTCCCAGTTCCAAAAGGAACAATTATAGAGAGAGTAGAGGACATACTCTCAAGAAGTGAGACATATAGATCTTTGCATAAAGCACATAGAGATAGAACATGATTGTGCAGATTGAGTTGAAGTTGAGCAAGTGTACCTGTTTGGTACAATGTGATGTGAAATTTTGGTTCATTGATGTTTTGCGGTGAATGCACTGATTCAGTACATGATTGGTCCTAGAAATGTTCACCTGATTATGGAAAAACATGTGATGAGGTACCTGAAGGGTACAATCAATTATGGACTCATATATATCTCATATCATGAGATAAGATTGCAGGGATACACAGACTCTAATTGGGCAGGTAGTGTCACCGACCAAAAAAGTACATTTGGATGATTCTTTAGTATGGATCAGTAATGATCTCGTGACTCGGTGAGAAGAATACTTATATGGCACTCATTTTCACAGAGACAGAGTATGTAAAAACATAGTCATCTTGTGGCGAAGTAGTGTGGCTTCGGAAGTTGATTGCAAAATTGTTTGGTCTCGAGTTGAAGGAAACATGTATATTTTATGACAATTAGAGTTGCATAAATTTGTTAGTGAACCCAATGTGTCATGACAAGTCTAAGAATATCGAGATCAAGTACCAGTGAGTTGATACATAAGGGAGAAGTAAAGTTCCAGTATGTTCCTACCGACGAGAAGGTAGCAGACGTGTTGACTAAGCCTCTATCGAGAGGGAAGTTTGAATACTTCAGAGACAAGCTTAGTGTGGTCCAGAAGGATTTTCCCTCGTGAGAGGGAGTGAGGTTTTCCCCGATAGTGGGAGTGATGTGTTCCCCAGTAGTGGGAAGTGATGTGTTATGATGTGTTCCCCAGTAGATGGAAGTGATGATATCCCTAGTAGAGGGAAGTGATGTGTTCCCCAGTAGTAGGAAGTGATGTGTTCCCCAGAAGCAAGATGTGATGAGTTTCCCAATAGAGGAAAGATACCCCAACACAGGTTGGTAACCCCAACGCAGAATTGTATGCTACCCCAGTGCAAGTTGGTAACCCAAATGCAGGTTGGTACATTACCCCAATGCAGGTTGGTAACTCCAACATAGACTGGAATGCTACCCCAATGCGGGTTGGTAAGCCCAACACAGGCTGGTACTCTACCCCAGCGTAGGTTCGTAACCAACTCAGTTTGGTATGCTACCTTAGTGCAGGTTGGTAACCCCAATGTAGGTTGGTATGCTACCCAACGCAGGATGGTAACCTCGATGCAGTCTAGTACGCTACTCCAATGTAGGTTGGTAACACCAAGGTAGTTTGGTATGCTACCGCAACACAGGTTGGTAACCCCAACATAGGTTGGTATGCTACCCAACACAGGTTGGTAACTCCAATGTAGGTTGGTACACTACCCCATTGCATGTTTTTACTCCAACGCAGGCTGGTATGTTACTCTAGTACGAAATATCGATGAAAGTGCAGAACTTCTTATGATATATAGATCTGTGATTGACAACAAGACAATGACCAAGTATGCAGAATCACAGAAGCAGTGATGATGATCGTGACAAGAAGAATACCTTCCTTGCTAAGAGGGAGTGTTGAAGATTGAGTAGCTTCGGAAGATATCTTTATTGTATTTGACCAAGACAAACCCTAAAGAATATTATTATATTATATTTGTTAAATAGTCCCTATTGTTCCTTTGTAAAAGTCATCCCTATTGTGCCTTGACAATTAAATGTAAATTAAAAGGGTAAAGTGACATGTCATCCCAGACCTAATTTAGGGAGGCCAAAATACTATTTATAAAGGAGGATAGAGCCTCACTTGGAGATACACACACTAGCTTTTCATCTATGAAGAAGTGCACAAGTCTTCGAGGAAGAATTTGTTGTAGCTAGGTGTGACGTTGATGAGGGTTTTGGTCTATCTCTTGGATACATCTTGGTTAAGTGGTGGACTACACTTTCCTAGTGAAGGGTTAGAGGAGGATCTTCTTCTTTGTTATTTCTCTCTTAGAGAGAAGAATTGTTATTGGTTGGCTAATCTATATTGAGGAATTTTGTTGGTTTTTCTTCCCCTAAAGGGTTTCCCAAGATAATCTTTGTGTCTATCTTGTTTCTGTGATTGCCTCTCTTTCAGTGATCCTATATATGCAGTTAATGTGATAAATTCTTGTAATAATAAAGAAGAATTGTAATTGCTATCTACATAAGTAAAATATCAACAATTAAAGTGTAAACATTGATGGGCCAAGGTATTCTAGTAATAACCATTGTTATAGAATCTCGAGGAAACACTTAAATTATCAATCTAGATGCATAATGATTTAGAGGTGATATGCATTGTATGTGAAACCACAAGGTATTAACTTGTTAATATGTACTCTATTATCCTATAATGATATGAAATTAATTGATTCATCCTTAAGGAAACCAAAACAACCAATTGTTGTATGTTGCAGGTGAAGGAAATTTAATCTAAAATATCTCATTCAAAATATGAATGCTAGAACAATGAAACAAATAATCAACCATGAGCAGACCATCCTAACTTCTTTCCACACAACCTAGGATAATGATTTTCATCTTCATCTCTTCATGTAGTTTGTTGGAAATTGGAGAGGAGTGATACCACTCCTAATAAGGTGAGGAACTAGTGGAATGATGCAAGTAAGATCAATGACTAATGTCCATATGTCAGGATCTAAAGATAAACACATAGGTAGTCAAGGAATTCATAAATATTTATAAATATCAATACCCATAGTGTTGGTGATAAAAAAAAATTGAAATGTGCTTAATTGAAATGCTAGAAATGCATATATGGTCATAGAAATAAAATGAAACAAGCAACAAATTAATCTATGAATAGAGGGGATTCAACCATTGATTGCACCTTTGGAGTGGGACCTTTCTCCAAAGTAAACAAGGGGTTGAATCCTTTAGATAAAAACATTACTCTTAGCAAGCAAGCAAATGAAAACAAATATTATGGTGTCTTACTCTATGATATTCGAATTTACACTGTTCTATTGAAAGAAAATCAAGTTTGGATTTTTTTCTAGCCAACCCTTTAGAGCTCCCAAGTTCTTCTTAAATACAAAACAACTTTGGATCACCCTAAAGGAAAATTCTAGAGAGCCCAATGATCATTCAAACATTTTTTTACAATTTGAGGAAATGGTCTCATAAAATTAGATCCTTCCCAACTCATGGTTGCCTTGTGGAGTGATAAATTTGTCTTGATATAATGGCTACTTCACCTCATATTGGGTTCAAATATGAGTATCTCAAACTAGGTGACATTCTCCCATGAATTCTCTTTTGGACTATAGTGAAGGCTCAATGAATCTGCAATAATAATCATACCTATTTGAAGGCTTTAATCCAACCTTGTCATTATTAGAATATAGTGTACATGTTCAATGGTGACTTACACCAAGGGTAGCATCAAAATAACACATTTAGATCTAGGAACTTAGTCAATCCAAACATTCATTTCATTTCCCATAATCACATCAAAACATTTCAATCAAGGAGAAACTATTAGATAAACTTGAATTGGCTTTATTAATAATTAAGGAATGTCGTAGGTACTCAAAAGGAAATGTTTAGGCAGTTATAGAAATCAAAATGGATGGAAAAGAAATGAGAAAAAAAGGGTAATTTTGGGGTTCATCATACCACCCAATTGAAGGGTTTCACGCCCTCATGCAATATATACCAAAATGAATCAAAACTTTTAACATCTTGTGGTCTTCATTAATTTGTTTTTGTGTGTCCCTTCCTTCATGATTCCATTTATTACCAACTATAAAATATCCAAAATATGTATTTTTATTCAACTAGAGTCTATTCCATTTAAGATATAGTAAAAATTGGTCTAATAAACCTCTCTTGATTATTTAAGATAACATGGGTCAAATGGAAAGAAAATAATAAACCTCTAGAAAAAAACCTTGTTTTATAAATTCTTCTACAACTGTTGGAAAATGAATATTTAGTGTTGATTGATGTTTTTCAGTGGAAACTATTCTAAAAATAATATCCAATTAGGATCTTCCATGTGCATCTTCATATGGAAACAAATAATAACATGATAGAATAACATACTCAGTACAAGACTATGTGCACTCTTGGATTCATAGACTTATAATTCCTTGGAATTGGAATCTTTTGAACTCTTCAAAAAAAAAGTGAATGGAACCCTTCCTCTAAAATATAAAGTGTAATGGCACTCAGTGGAGCTCCTATATTGAAAATAGGATGTGTTAGCACTTTTCTTATTAGAAACTCCTATAATAGCACTTTATAGCTTGGAAAATAGACTTTAAGGGAAATTCTCTTATGGGGAAATTGTTATAGGAATTTTCTATTGGGAAACAACTATTAGTCCTTTGATAAGAAACAAACTAAATTGAAAGACAAACTCTAAGGGAACATTTTCTCAAAAAAAATTCTTCTTACCTCTCTATTTACAGTCCCGGTCTTTTGAATTTGAGCCAATTCAGCTTATGGCTCCCTCTCTTGAGATCATTCTTGTTGCACGCTATTATAGGAAATCATATTGTAGAAATTAGATAATTCATAGTAATCACATTTTATAAACGAGCTAACTCTTGTGTTCTTTATGGATTTTACCATAAAATTTCATTGTCACTGTATTTTCTCACCTTTTATTTATGTTTTGGATTTACTCTTCAAGCTTAATTTTATTTGTAGCTATGCTACCTAATGCCAATTGCCTCGCTAGGGAATCCATGTGATACAGGAGGATATTGGTGGCCACCCACCTTGTCCAACTAGCTCAAAACAATTTTTTTGGGAACTTACTATTCATAGTAGTTTTTCGATTCTTGAACTTTCAGGGGCATTTTGAGGGCCCAAACAACTTTTTTTTGTGATTAGGAACCTAAATGATAGATGAGGGATCTGATTGAGCCCCCTTAATGAATATCCTCTTCAATACCTTTTTAATGAGCTATCGTTCTCCCTAAATGTAGATCGTATGCAAAAGTTACAACCCCAGGAAGTTCATGTACTAACTTACCCCAACAGGGCCCGCATGAATTTTGACGCTTCATCTCCTAGGATTAGGTTTTTGGATGTATATGGTTTTGGAATTCATGTTTATTGTAAAAATTCCTTCATAGCCTCATTTTACTCATCTTCTTGTGAATGAGCGTAGCCATCACATCTCTTTTCGGAGATAATTTTCCACCATTCTAGCAAGCTTGTTGTCAATTTGCATTTTACAGTTTTTAGCATATTTCTTATTTAATAGAAGTCAAATTTTATTGTATCTATGTTATTTTTCACCATGTATCTCTGTTAATATTATAAATCTATGGTTTCATTTTGTTATGCTCATAAATCTGGATCAGTGGTATCAGAGCACTCTTTTCCTTGTCGTTTTTTTTAATGCATGTCCCTGACGCAGTCAAGGTATAGAGAGTTGGGTCTCGAGTTTGTTTCTCTAGAGGAAAACTACTCCTACAATCCCAAGAAACCATCCATGGTGGGCGAAAATAAAGACGACGGGACAGGAGATCCTTTCAAAATGTTGCTCAAGGAATCCCTTGAGCGACAGAGGAACAAGATGGTGGGCATATTTTCACAAATCCTTCGACAGTTGTCGACAAGAGTCATATCCACCTCAAGAAAAGGTGCTTCCCCCTTAAAGGTACAGATTAATTTTGATATTCCTATATTTTAAGGTCAAATATATGTGGATTATGTAAATAAATGGTTAAACCTTCTAGAAGGGTATTTTTCTATCTGCAACATTTTCGATAGAGAAAAGATTACATTTTCACTCCTCAAGGCCATCCCCCATGTTAAATATTGGTGGGAAAATTTATGTGAGAAAAAGGAAATAGAGGGATCCACGTTATTTGTAATTTCACCCACTTGGGGTTCCTTCCTGGATGTTATTAAGGAACAATACTACCCTATTGGAAGTTATGATGACTTATATACAAGATGGACCACACTGCGACAGGAAAGAGACCAAACAGTGACAGAGTTCACTAATGTCTTCCATACCTTGCGCACCAAGTTGGGTATCAAAGATTCTAAGTGGCATATGGTTCTCAAGTATCGCAGAGGTATGCATAGATACATCCAGAAAGAAATGGAGTTTTTGGACATCTCATCCTTGGGCGCGGCCTATCGATATGTCATCAAAATCGAGTAGAAGCTGAAACAAAATACGTGATAGTTTGGGTCTGGGAACCCCTCACAGCAGAAGCAAGGCAAGGGTAGTCCCCACCCGCAGAACAAAGGACTAAGAAAATATGGGAAATCTTAGGACAACTATTCCAAGCCACAAGCAAAGAAGGACAATGGGAAGACAAAGATCCAAAAAATGGGAGACAAATCATTGACGTGGACCACCAAGATCCATCTCGGTGAACTTGATGATCCATAGGAAGGCGAGCACCTATTTTATTCACAAATGTGGGTAAAAGGAACTCTGTTGCACTTCATCGTTGATAGTGGTAGCCAAAAGAACCTCATCTCAGCAAAGGTTTTCAAGTGGCTAACCCTGCCAACAAATTCGCACCCGCACCCCTACACCATCGGATGGCTCCATCAAGGAAGCGACATTCGTGTTAGCCAACAGTTTCACATGTCATACAACATCAAGCCATTCAAAGATGAGGTATTGTGTGATTTTTCTCCCCTTGAATTTTGTGATGTTCTTTTGGTACAACCTTATTTATGGAAACACCATGTTGTATATGAGTCTAGGCCTCGCAGTGTTATTATTACTTTGAACATGAAATTGTACAGGATTATCGAGGTAGTTCCACCTAGTGTTATTTCCTTGATCTCTTCCAAGAAATATAGGAAGGTCATTTCTCGAACCGGGAAGTTTGTCTTCTTCACGATTCTCTCTCAGAGTGAGCGAAAGGTTTCAGCCACATCCATGGCCTTCGTGGCCAACCTCTCCACATAGTATAAGCAAGTGGATAAGGTCATGGAAGAATACAAAGACATATTGTCATCATCTATTGGGGTACCTCTGCACTCTCAGGTCAAGAATCCCATTAATCTGACCCCCGATGCACCTCTACCCAATGGGCTAGTCTATCATCACTCTCTACTATAAAATGAGGATATCAAGTGTTAGATCCAAGAACTCCTCAGTAAGGGACACATCTGACCTATCTCATCACCTTGTGGAAGCCCAATCATGCAGGTGCAAAAGAAATATGGGAATTGGCGACTTTGCATTAATTATCAAGCTCTAAATAAAATCACAGTCATGCACCGATACCTGATTCCCTGAATCAACGATATCCTTGATCATCTCAAGGGGGACAAATAATTTAGTAAAATTAATCTAAATTATGGCTGCCACCATGTCCTAATAGAATAGACATATGTATGGAAAATTGCCTTCAAGTCAAAATAAGGTCTTTTTGAATGGTTGGTCATGCACTTTGGTTTGACAAATTCCCTAGCAAATTTCATGAGGATGATGGTCGATATCTTGCAGAATTTCACTAATTATTTTGTGGTGGTGTATCTGGATGACATCCTTGTCTACAACAAAACTTGGGAAGAACACTTGCAGCATATTCAATGGGTTTTTCACACTCTGCGGTAGCACAAGCTATATGCCAACTTGGAAAAATGCTCTTTCGGCATGGACATGTTAGAAAAACAGGACCCCGGAGAAATAAAATAAAACAAATGTGGAAATAAAACACATAAGATACACAATACAAGAGAGACACAGATTTACGTGGTTCACCCAGTGTGGGCTACGTCCACCAGAGAAATTGCCAAGTCCTTTCTTTATTATTATCCAACAAAATGAAGGGATACAACCTACAGCAAAACCCGTTGTAAGTTCCTCTTCTTTCTCTCACAATCTCCTCTCTCAGAATACAATACTTGCCAACTTCCATAGCCGCAATATATTTCCCTCATAAAAGAGGGTTGTCTTCTAGGGAAAAAAAACCCAACATAATCTCTATCGTTAGATCTGCGACCTTATAATGAACGGTCCAGATTTATAATGAAATTACAATATACTTTTACAAGGCAATTTTTTCTTCGGGGGCTTCGCCCCCAAACCCCCATCAGGGGACACTACCCCTAAACCCCCGCTAGGGGCCCGCTTTCCCCAAGACCCCCCATCCGGGGGGATAGCCCCCCCAGACCCCACAGATGGGGTACCCCCCTGATGCAGGAGCATATCCCACGTCAAGCGAGCCAGCGCGGAAGGCAAGAGACAGCTGGGCAAGCGCCAGCACAAATTTTGAAATTTACCTTGGGATTGTTGAGCGAACATAAATGTAACAATTTAATGAAGCGCACTTTCATGATGTAATCGAACCTTGAGTAGCTCGCTCTCGTCCTTTGTAGGTAGGAGTCATTTAAGATAGTTAATGCAGGTAGATAGAATTTAATTCTAGATTAGACTGTTTGAGAGTGCAAGAGGGAAACGGGATATAGACACCCTCATTGTGTATTGTAACATTATTATGATCATTTGTGCATGAAGAACATAGGAGAGAAGCAGAGAACTGTGTAAGAACATCCATGTACAGATATTTGGATTAATAGAAAGCTTTGATTCAAATTCATGGTTTTGTTGTTCTCTGTGTATTGATGTTATGCTCATGAATGTTTGCTTCCTGTTATACATTTGCTTTGATATGTTGTGTATATGATTTCATGTTCTAAGTGAAGTCTGAAAGGAAGAGGGAATTATTTCCAATTGTTTCTCTATCTGAGCAAGAATTCCTGCAAGGAGTGCATTGACAGAGGGTTCAGATAGGTAGCATTTGTTCTCATCTCCGCAGAAGTGCAGTTGGGCACAGGAGTCGTGCAAGGAGTGCACAGGCGAAGAAAAGTCTCAAGGTCACGAACCTGAGTAAGGTGTGATAGACTGCTACTGTAGAAGTGCGCAGAGTCGAAGGTACTCAGCACTTGGAAGTGTCTGAGAGTTTCCGCAAGGAGTGCACGCAAGAATCTTCTCTAAGACTAAGAGTCGTGAGAAAGATCAGGAGGGATAAATCCTTTGAAGCTATTGAAGGTAGCATAAGGAGTTGGAGTGTATCGAGTGACTCAAGGAGATGGAGTTTTGTGTCACAGGTGATTAAATCTGGGAAGGAGTCCTTGGTTCACTTCGTGAACGCATTGAGGAGGAGAAGACAGACAGTCAGGATCTTATGGAGAGGATTTGTGAAATCTCGCCAGCCGTCAGATCTGGTAAAGAAGTGGGGAGGTTACGGCTGCATTTAGAGTTCAAGATTTAGGGATCATGAGTCGTTGGATCATCAAACAGTTACCCGTCAATCGTCCATTTGATAGGATTTATGTAGGGTTTAAATCCTCGTGAGCAGAGTGGAGACCCCGAGAAGCATCGGGATATTGAGGCGTCGGAGTTCGAGAAATCGGGGATCCCGTGGACCAGAGATCGGAAAATCCATCGTGGAAATCCTGACGAGCTCAGAGCCGTCCCTCTGTTGGGATAGGTGGCAGGAATCAGGAGTCATCGGTATATTGAGGTTTCAGAAGCCAAGAGCCTGAGACCTTTTGAGTTCCGGAACAACGAAGGGATCCTAGCCGTGGATCTCAAGAAGGACATGTGTCGTGTGATCACTCAACCGGAGATTTGGTCATCGAGGTTCATACAAGTGAAGTGGTTAGACTTTGTGTTTGGGAAAAGTCTGAGGTTCAATCTGAACCGTCCATCATTTGGGACGCGTGTCAGAAGACCTGACGAAGTTGGGTTCAACGTATCGGAGGTCTTGAGGACAGGATACTCTTGCAATTTGGAATAGAAAAACGCGATATCCCGACAAGCCAAAGGAACACTGTGGGGCCACAGGCGTCGGTAGGTGGACAGGTGGCACATCCTTTCGAAAATTTGGGGAAGGAGAAGGCCCGAAATATAGGCATTAGGATTCGTGATCTTGCGAACTCCGAAATGTCGATGGAGTAAAGGGATTGTTGAAAGGTCAACTCGCGAACGCATTGGAGGTTCGGTGTATCGGGACTCGAGAGTTAGAGAACCGAGTTGCTCGACATCGCGAGTGCCGAAACCGCGATAGGAGAAGTCTTGACAGGAGAAAGGAAGGGTCAGCGTTGACTTATATTGGGTATCGGGGATTCATGGAACCAATGCTCGACCATTGACCTCACGATTCTGCGAAGTTCGATCTCCCGATAAGTAAAAAGGGAGATCCTGAGAGAGAAATCTGTGGGTGCAGATATCCCGATAGGGAATAGAAGAGCTAATTAAGAGTTTTTGGGGCCGCAGGGAAAGAAATATCCTGTGAACGGACGTGCTTGCGAGCGCGCCTGCGTCAAGTGGTATCAGAGCTGAGAAAAGCTTCTTTGCTTTCTATAGCAGGGAGGAAGAAAATTCACCATGCCACCAAGGAGAAGAGATAGAAAATCACCCGATCCAAAGGAGGAAAGGGAAATGTCCAGAGGAAGGGGTAGACAAGTGCAGATTCCAGAAGTAGAAAGAGATCTACATAACATACGCACCAGACTTGTGGACATGGAGATAAGACAAAGGCGCACAGCTGATGTAGGAGATATCAGTGAGTCTGAAAGTGAAGATGATGCTAGACATGGAGAAGAAGAATTCACAGCAGAAGATGCAGCTAATGAACGCTTGCTTAAAGTTGTTGCAAGAATGGGGGCAAAGGCGAAGATGGACATTCCAGTTTATGAGAGAAATCTGGATGTAGAAGAGCTAAATCTGGATGTAGAAGAGCTTCTAGACTGGATCAGAGCTCTAGACACCTACTTTGACTATGAAGATGTCGAAGAGGACAAGAAGGTCAAGCATGTCATCACGATATTAAAAGGACATGCAGCATTGTGGTGGGATGAACTACAAGCGGATAGGCGTTGCCAAGGCAAGCAGAAAATTAAGAGCTGGGATAGGATGATTGCAAAGATGAAGGCAAAATTAATTCCTAGGGACTATCAAATTTCTTTGTTCAGAAGAATGCAGAACCTGAGGCAAAATCTGATGTCAGTAAAGGAATATACTGAAGAATTCTACAGGATGAATATCAGGGTAGGTCATCGTGAAAGCAATGATGAAAAAGTAGCCAGGTATATGAATGGCCTGAGATATGAAATTCAAGATGAGATGAGCATGGTAACCATCCGAACGGTGTAAGATTCTTATCATATGGATCTAAAGGCTAAAGAAAAGATGAGCCGAAAGCAGGGTCAAAGAGGTCGAGGCACAAGTCAGCCCAGAGGCAAATTAGTTGCCCAGGAAAGAACCCAGAAGCCCAGGGACGACTAGAAGAAACCTCAGACACAGAGAGAAAGAGGTGGAACCTCACAGAGAGGGACATATGTTGAACAGAGAAGACAACATACTGGGCAGAGAGGAGATTATGCTGATAACAACACTTTTCCTCGTACTAGAGGTAGAGGAAGAGGAAGAGGTGGAGTAATCACATGCTTCACATGCAGAAAGAATGGACACAAGTCTTCTGAGTGCCCAGAGAAAAAGAAAGAAGCTGGAGAGACTCACATCACCGAAGAACAGAGGTGAGATGATGAAGTGGAAGACGTTGAAGGTGGAAGATCGCTCATGATGCGAAAAGTCCTTTTGACACCTGAGAAGGAGGTGGAGAATTCAGTGCAGAGAAACAGTCTTTTTAGGACTTCTTGCAAGACCAAGGACTGGGTATGCAAAGTCATTGTGGACAGCGGTAGCATGGATAATATTGTTTCAACTGAGATGGTAGAGAAGCTGGAGCTAGAGATGACTGATCATCCAAGCCCGTATAAAGTTTCATGGCTACAAAAGGGACACCAGGTAACTGTCAGAAAACAATGTTTAGTTGAATTTAAAATAGGAGGATATAATGATAAGATTTTGTGTGATGTCATTCCCATGGATGTTTGTCATCTATTGTTTGGTAGACCATGGCAATATGACAAAAATGTGATTCATGATGGGAGAATGAACACATACACCCTGGAGAATAATGGGAGGACACGCATGTTGCATCCAATGAAAGATAAAGAGGTGAAGTCGGAAGTAAGCAACACAGTACTTCTCATGAGTGGGAAGGAACTTCTTACAGAGGTTAAGAAGAAGGAGGATCCACAATTCATTGTGGTCAGGAAACTAAGGATTGTTCTGACTAGCACGAGGGTGGATGATTTACCAGAGGAGGTCCAGGAACTGCTGGAAGAGTTCGCTGACATTGTAGTGGATGAATTACCTCATTCGTTACCACCAATCAGGAGTGTGAGTCATCACATTGATCTCATACCAGGAGCCAGTTTACCAAACAAAGCCACGTACAGATTGACGTCGCAGGAGAATGAAGAGGTTAAAAGGAAAGTCCAGGATTTGATGGACAAAGGTTTAGTCAGGGAAAGCTTGAGTCCATGTGTTGTTCCAACAGTACTCAGTCTGAAGAAAGACGGAGACTGGAGGATGTGCACTGACTCGAGGGTGATAAACAAGATAACCATCAGGTGCATATTTCCATTGCCAAGGATGGATGATCTAATGGATTGTTTAAGTGGAGAAATTTTTTTTTCGAAGATTGATCTGAAGAGTGGATATCACCATATTCGCATGAGAGAAGGTGATGAATGGAAAACAGCATTCAAGACAAACAAGGGTTTGTATGAATGGAATGTTATGCCATTTGGATTAACAAATGCGCCAAGTACCTTCATGAGTTTGATGAACGAAGTCCTGAAGGAGTTCATCGGGAAATTTGTCATTGTGTATTTGGATGACATACTGGTTTTCAGTAAAAAAACAGCGAAACATTTGAAACGTTTGGCTACAGTGATGCAGAAATTGCAACAGGAGAAGTTGTTGATAAACATGAAGAAATCCTCATTCATGAAGACAGAACTCGTTTACTTGGGGTTTGTTATTTCAGCAAATGAGTTGAGGATGGATCCAGATAAGGTGGAGGTAATCAAAAATTGGCCATCACCGAGGAACATATTTGAAGTGAGAAGTTTTCATGGATTGGCTAGTTTCTACTGAAAGTTCATTAGGAATTTCAGTGGAATTGGCGCAGTGATGATGGATACAGTGAAGAAAAGACATAAATATTTTCACTGGATAGAAGAAGAAAAAAGTTTCAATCTGTTGAAGAGGAAGATCACGGAACAACCAGTTCTGGTGTTGCCGGATTTCCAGAAAACATTTCAGGTGAAATGTGATGCAAGCGGATTTGCAATCGGAGCAGTCTTGAGTCAGGAAGACAGGCCGATAGCATACTTCAGCGAGAAGTTGAACGAGGCAAAGTTGAAATACTCTACTTATTATAAGGAGTTATATGCTATCATACAGGCATTGAAGAAATGGAGGCATTACTTAATCCCAAAAGAGTTTGTATTGTACAGTGACAATCATGCACTGCAGTTTGTGACTCAACAGGAAAATTTGAATCAGAAACATGTTAAATGGGTTGAGTATATGTAGAATTTCACTTTTGTAATTAAACACATTTCTGGTACTACTAACAAAGTTGTTGATGCTTTGAGCGGGAAGTGTTTGTTGCTGCAGGAGTTCCGAGTCAAAACGCAAGGGTTTGATGATCTCAGGGACATGTACGCCGAAGATCAGGATTTTAAGGAGGCGTATGAAGCAGCTAAGAATCCAGTTCTCAGGGATAGAATCCAATGGGCCGAATACATGATCCAAGAAGGGTTGTTGTTTAGAGGCAATCAACTATGTATTCTGAAATGCTCCATGAGGGAGAATCTATTGAAGGAGAAACACAGTGGAGGATTGGTCGAACACTTCGGTCATGACAAGACGTTCGCAAAATTGAACGAGTCATATTTTTGGCCGAGAATGCGAGCAAATGTCAAGAGATTCGTGGACAGATGTAGAATTTTCCAGCATTCAAAAGGAAGAAAGCAGAATGCAAGGTTTTATCAACCATTGCCCATACCAGAGAGGTCGTGGGATGAAATTAGCATGGATTTTGTGTTGGGGTTGCCAAGAACACAAAGAGGTTATGATTCAATATTTGTGGTGCTGGATAGATTTTCCAAGATGGCACACTTTATCCCATGTCAGAAAACCAATGACACGACTCACATCGCGAACCTATTTTTCAAAGAAGTCATTCGACTTCACGGCTTACCAAGGAGTATAGTTTCAGATAGAGATACGAAGTTCATAGGGCACTTCTGGAGGACCTTATGGAAGAAGCTAGGAACTAACTTATTGTTTAGTTCAGCTTATCATCTTCAAACGGATGGACAGACAGAAGTAGTGAACAGAAGTCTGGGAGATTTGTTGAGAAGCATGGTGATAGAACACCACAGCAGTTGGGACAATATATTGTCGCAGACAGAGTTTGTGTATAATGACTCAGTGAACAGGAGCACATGGCAAAGTCCATTTCAGATTGTTTATGGCATACATCCGAGGGGAATTTCTGAATTGAGGGATTCATAACAGACTGCAATTAGGAGCGCTAGTGCAGGAGATTTCGCAGAAGCGATGAAGGAACTTCACTGCCAGGTCAAGGAGCGGTTGCAGAATTCAAGCCAGGAGTATAAGCTCAGAGCCGATCAACATAGAAGACAACTACAGTTTGAGGTTGGTGATCTGGTTCTAGCACATTTGAGAAAGGAAAGGTTCCTGAGAGGAACATATAATAAGCTGAAAATGAAGAAAATTGGACCATGCAGGGTCTTGAAGAAAATTGGAGAAAATGCTTATGAGATTGAATTACCCGATGGGATCGGAATATCTCCAATATTCAATGTCTCATATTTATACCCATACAGAGCTGGGGAAACAGATTCTAGAAGTGATGAACAATCACAGGTTCAGTGACGAAAGCATATGCCAGTTGTAGATAAGCCACAGATGGAGCAGATACTGGATAAACGAGTGGGTAAGAAGACCAGGCGAAAGAAATACTTTGAGTATCTGGTCAAATGGAAGAACCATGCAGTTGAAGATGCCAGCTGGGAGACTGAAGCAGAGATACAGAAGCATGGACATACCATGCAGGAGATCATGGACAGGAGCCCATGAAATTTTTCAAGCAAGGGAGTATGATGCAGGAGCATCTCCCACGTCAAGCGAGCCAGCGCGGAAGGCAAGAGACAACTGGGCAAGTGCAAGCACAAATTTTGAAATTTACCTTGGGATTGTTGCGCGAACATAAATGTAATAATTTAATGAAGCGCACTTGTGTGATGTAATCGGACCTTGAGCAGCTCGCTCTCGTCCTTTGTAGGTAGGAGGCATTTAAGATAGTTAATGCAGGTAGATAGAATTTAATTCTAGATTAGATTGTTTTACAGCGCAAGAGGGAAATGGGATATAGACACCCTCATTGTGTATTGTAGCATTATTATGAGAATTTGTGCATGAAGAACACAGGAGAGAAGCAGAGAACTGTGTAAGAACATAAATGTACAGATATTTGGATTAATAGAAAGCTTTGTGTCAAATTCATGGTTTTTTTGTTCTCTGTGTATTGATGTTATGCTCATGAATGTTTGCTTCCTGTTATACATTTTCTTTGATATGTTGTGTATATGATTTCATGTTCTAAGTGAAGTCTGAAAGGAAGAGGGAATAAGTTCCAATTGTTTCTCTATCTGAGCAAGAATTCTTGCAAGGAGTGCAGTCGAAGTGTCCGCAAGGAGTGCGTTGACATAGGGTTCAGATAGGTAGCATTTGTTCTCATCTCCGAAGAAGTGCAGTTGGGAACAGGAGTCATGCAAGGAGTGCGCAGGCGAAGAAAAGTCTCAGGGTCGCGAACCTGAGTAAGGTGTGAGAGACTGCTACTGCAGAAGTGTGCAGAGTCGAAGGTACTCAGCACTTGGAAGTGTCTGGGAGTTGCCGCAAGGAGTGCGCGCACAAATCTTCTCTAAGACTAAGAGTCATGAGAAATCTCAGGAGGGATAAATCCTTTGAATCTATTGAAGGTAGCATAAGGAGTTGGAGCATATCGAGTGACTCAAGGTGATGGAGTTTTGTGTCACAAGTGATTAAGTCCAGGAATGAGTCCTTGGTTCACTTTGTGAACGCATCAAGGAGGAGAAGACAGACGGTCAGGATCTTGTGGAGAGGATTTTTGAAATCTCGCCAGCCGTCAGATCTGGTAAAGAAGTGGGGAGGTTATGGTTGCATTCGGAGTTCAATCTTTAGGGATCATGAGTCGTTGGATCATCAAACAGTTACCCGTCAACCATCTGTTTGACGGGAGTTGCACAGGGTTTAAATCCTCGTGAGCAGAGTGGAGACCCCAAGAAGCATCAGGATATTGAGGCGTCGGAGTTTGGGAAATCAGGGATCCCGTGGACTAGAGATCGGAAAATCCATCGTGGAAATCCAGACAAGCTCAGAGTCATCCCTCTATTGGGACAGGTGGCAGGAATCAGGAGTCATTGGTATATCGGGGTTTCATAAGCCAAGAGCCCGAGACCTTTTGAGTTCCATAACAACAAAGGGATCCTAGCCGTGGATCTCAAGAAGGACATGTTTCATGTGATCACTCAACCGGAGATTTGGCCATCGGGGTTCATACAAGTGAAGTGGTTAGACTTTGTGTTTGGGCGAAGTCTGAGGTTCAATATGAACCGTCCATCATTTGGGACGCGTGTCAAAAGACCTGACGAAGTTGAGTTCAGTGTATCAGAGTTCTTGAGGATAGGATACTCTTGCAATTTGGAATCATGAAATGTAATATCCCGACAGGCCAAAGGAACAGTGTGGGGCCACAGGCGTTGGTAGGTGGACAGGTGGCACATCCTTTCGGAAATTCGGGGAAGGAGAAGGCCTGAAATATAGGCATTAGGATTCACGATCTTTCGAACTCTGAAATGTTGATGGAGTAAAGGGACTGTTGAAAGGCCAACTCGCGAACGCATCAGAGGCTCGGCGTATCAGGACTCAGGAGTCGGAGAACCTAGTTGCTCGACATCGCGAGTGCCGAAACCGCGATAGGAGAAGTCCCGACAGGAGAAAGGAAGGGTCAGCATTGACTTATATCGGGTATCAGGGATTCGTGGAACCAACGCTCAACCATTGACCTCACGATTCCGTGAAGTCCGATCTCCCAATAAGTAAAAAGGGATATCCCGAGAGAGAAATCTGTGGGTGCAAATATCTCGATGGGGAATAGAAGAGCTAATTAAGAGTTCTTGGGGCCGCAGAGAAAGAAAGATCCTGTGAGCGGACGTTCTTGCAAGCGTGCCTATGTCACCCCCCTTTGCACTCCCCCACATGGAAGAGTGTACATACTTATGGGGTGTAAATACTTCATGGGGTATAAACACGGCTGAAAGTAAAAGACCTCTAAATCAGGAAGATAATCAGGCTCCACAACCAACAGGACAAGGTCTAATACCTAGGCTACATTGTTGATGCACATGGTGTGCATGTTGATCCAACTAACATCCAAGTCATATGTGACTGGCCAAACCCAACCACACTCACTGAGCTTTGGAGCTTCTTAGGCCTTTCCAATTTCTATCGCAAGTTCGCGTTGGGATTCTCCCATATTGCATGGGCCCTCAACCAAATAACCAGGAGTGGTGGTAAGGAAAAATTTGTGTGGGGCTTGTCCTAACATAAAGTGTTCAATGATATGAATCAATGTTTGTGCTCCGCCCTAGTGCATTCATTACCTGACTTGCAACAACCCTTTGAGATTGAGACAGATGCCTCAGAATATATTGTGGGCACAGTCATCACTCAACACATCCACCATATGTCCTATCATAGTGAGACACTATCAAATGTTGTATGTAAGTACCCTACTTAAGACAAAGAAATGTACTCCATTGTGCAAGTTTGTCGTTGGTAGAGGAATTAAATTCTTGGGAAGGAGAAAGTCATCCACACTGATCATAAGTCATTGCAGTTCATGCAAGCACAAGGTAAATTGCATAATGACCACCATCATAAGTGGTTCACCTATTAGCAATAGTTCCACCTCAACATCAAGTATAAAATAGGAAGTACCAGTCGAGTCCCCGATTGCCTCAGCTGACCCCCAGTTGCGACACTCACCACAGTGCTTGATTCTCGTAGCCAAAAGACCTTTAGATGGCCCCACCTCTATGAGACAGATCCTAACTTCGCCAACACCTACCAGATGAAGGGCGCAAACATATATATCACTAATTTCCATATTTAGGATAGGTTGTTGTGCCATCTGGGCCATCTCTGCATTCCATTAAGTGAGCAAGCGAAGCTGATTTGGGAATCCCACTACATTCGGGTGGCAGGACACTTCAGCATGGAAAATATAGTGGCAGTGTTGGAGTGACATTTCTACTGGTTGAAACTTCGACAAGATGTCAGAAAGTATATCTGGTCCTGCATTGTTTGTGCTATTTCCAAACCAACCATTAAGAAACAAGAAATGTACACTCCTCTTCCTACTCCTGATAGGCCCTAGGAATCCATATTAAAAGAATACAAGTTGGGCCTTCCATCCACCAAGCAGGGAACTAACTGTGTTTTTGTGGTTGTTGATCGCTTTTCCAAGATGGCGATTATGGCTGCCTGCAAGAAGATCATCACAATGGAGGCCACTACCAAGATATTGTTTGAACGAGTGTGGGTACACGTTGGGATCTCACAAACCATTATCTTATATTGGTATATTCATTTCCTCATCACAGCCACAACAGAGCCATACATAGCTCAATCGTCCACAACCCCTTTTAGGTGGGTTGGTATTTCAACCATTAGGTCCCATGGATGTTGTACTACCCCTTGCGGCCACCCAGGAAGACTTGTTGCATGCTCCAAATGGAGTTGAAAAATCCACCCAATTAATTGAGAGGATCCATCACATCTTCCAATACGTTCAAGATATTTTACAAAAGTCTAATGCCAAGTACAAGTGACGCCATGATCAACACCAGGTGCCACACTAGTTTCATGTGGGAGACAAATTTTGGTTGCACTTGCATAAAGAATGCCTTAAAGGGCCTCATCGAAAGCTTCGTCCACTCAGTTATGGACCCTAAACCATCACCAAGACTGTGGGTCACAATTCTTTTGAGCTCAACCTTCCCCCCTTCATTGGATTTCACCTAGTGTTCAATGTGGATCTCCTTCGGCCTTATTTTCCACCATTATTGAACACCTTAGAGATAGAAGAACATTTGACACCATCAGAGCTCAACCCTAATTCCATGGAACAGGAATCCACTGATCATATCATGGAAGCAAAATTCAAGGGAAATCACCAACAAAGTCTCTAGCTTTATTGGGTTGTCAAAGTAGGGAATCTCCGGCACCAAGGCAAATGGCTCACCCGGGGCCAAATTCAGCATAAATTTCCTCATATGGTGGGGGCACTCAATGAAATGGATACCATTGATTCCTAAGGGGTGAGGATTGATCGAGGAGGATATCAGTGGCCACCCACCTTGTCCAGCTGGCTCAAAATATTTTTTTTGGCAACTTACTATTTTTAGCAATTTTTCGGTTCTTGAACTTCTGAGGCCATTTTGAGGGCCCAAACAATGTTTTTTCATGATCGGACACATAAATAATAACCAAAGGCTCTTAACGATCCCCCTAAATGAATCTCCTCACTAATACCTTTCCAATGAGCTATCGTGCGCACTAAACGGAGATCGTATGCAAAAGTTACGACCTTGGGAAGTTGATGTACTAACTTACCCCAATGGGGCCCACATGAATTTTGGCGCTTCATCTCCTAGGGTTAGGTTTTTTTATGTCTAGGGTTTTGGAATTAATGTTTATTGTAAAAAGGCCTTCATAACCTCATTTTACTCATCTTCTTGTGAATGGGTGTAGCCGTCACATATCTTCTCATAGATAAGTTGTCACCATTCTAGAAAGCTTGTTTTGAGTCTACATTTTATAGTTTTCAGCAAAATTCTTATTTAATAGAAGTCAAATTTTACTATATCTCTATTATTTTTCACTGTGTCTCTGTGTTAATATTATAAATATGTGGTTTCATTTTGTTCCTCTCATAAATCTGAATCACCATGAATGGTGGAAATCCACATGAAGGGGGTAGGAAATTCCTATCAAGCATGTCTACAAATCCTCCATTCAATGTTGCAAAATTGATGAATCAAAAATAGGTTTCCATTTGAAGTGTGTGTGTGTGTGTGTGTGTGTGTGTGTGCAAAAATAGGTTTCCATTTGAAATG
>ML842481.1:76248-90491 GCA_009831015.1 Picea engelmannii | reverse complement strand
TTTTTTTTTTTGGATGGAGTAGAAAGCCTCTAATAAATTTAACCACTTTTCTAAAGCATTTGCATCTATCTAGCCTTCAAATAAAGTGATGTCAAAGTTAACTTGTACCTTGAAGGGTGTTACTCTATCGTGTGAGGAATTCCTCAAGAAATGTCTTGATAATATATCCTTCTCCATCATATCTCTTTTCCCCTACCATGGGATGCCATGTGGGTTGGTGAGAGCAGACATCTCCTAGTGAAACTAGCTCAAGACCCAACTCTCTATACCATGACCTTGTTGGGGACATGCAGTGAGAAACAACAAGGAGTAGATTGCTTTGATACCACTAATCCATGTTTTAAAGGGAAAAAAATTAAATTCACACAAAAATATAGTAGAAAGAATAGTAATACTGTGAAAACCCAATTTCTATTAATGAATAAAATAGTAGAATATTGTAGAACACAAATTGGCTAGAATGGTGCTAGTTTACCTTTGAAGAGAGAGATGTCAACTACACTCATTAGAAAAAGATAATACAAGAGTGTGAAAGAATTTACTATTAACATAAAGCGATAACCCTAAAGTTCCAAAACACTAACCTTAGGAGGTGAAGCGCCAAAAGGTGTTTTTGGGCTCAAGGTAGAGAACCATGTTGACTCAATGGAAGAGGTGGGTGGCCATCGATATCCACTTCGGTCAACATTGAATGGCCCATGATAATTAGAGGAAATGTTGTGGCCTTTGAACCTATATATTAATCTCAAACAATGGCTCATACCTTTAGAACCATTAATGGCATTATAAATCTTGAAATGGCCACCATACTCCCTTACAATCCAAAAATTACCTATGTAAGGCTTACGTGATGGACTCAGGATCCATGTATGGGCCATGATTTTTTTTGAAAGTAGAATTTGTTTGGAGATACATTCATGTTTAAATTATGTTCTTCAATAATGAGGACCCATGGTTGTGGTTTTCTAGAAACTACCCCCACAAAACCATCACTAAAACAAGGATTTTGGAGGCAATTTTTAAAAAACCACTACCAAAAATTGAGTTTTCATGAATTTTAGGGATTGTATTTAAAAACCAATCCTCAAATATATTTTACACTACCTTTTTTTTATTCAAAACTACCCATAAAACTTTTTAGACACATTTTTGGGAGGATCTTCATTAGCATATAGTGTCATTAAATGGGCAAATTGTTGTAATGGGGAATATGGCCATAAATTGAACAGTGAGGTAGCAACAATATTTCAAATTCACTTCCAAGCAAGACAACTAACATTTTGTAAACTCTAAATATCGATAATTCCATAACATCATTCATAACTTCCTCCAAAAAAAAATCACCCACAACCTCTCTACATTTATTAATCAAAGCACCATCAATAGTGCCCAAATGACTTATTCCAGGGATACTTAAATGCTACTAAACTTAGTATAATCATTATATTTCATATAAACAATGATTAAAAACATTAAAACCATGTGAAATATAATCAACTATGATCGGTAAACTACCATGGATATTACACCAGAACAGTTCGTCACAATAGATCTTATAATATTATGAAATCTTAGTCTATGCAAATTACTTTCTTAGACCCTAGATTATTGATTACTAGCTTATTGATTGAAATTATGAAAATAACTAAAATATAAAAATGAAATAAATGAGAAAAATAACAAACCATCCACACATATGAACACAAGATATATCCTAGGAAAATCAATACAGGAGAAAACCCAGCTAGAAGGTGAGGCCTATGCTTTGCTCTCTTTTCTTAAAATGCAAATACAAAGAAAGAGACACTCATTGTGAGAGTTTCCTTTGACATTGTGGCATGTATGGATGCTACATAATCTATCCTTTTATGTTATTATCTCAAAATACCACTCTTATATTCTTTTCTCAATTATGGAACAAATAAAATGCTAAATAATGGAACCATTTCTCCTCCTATCCGCTCAGTATTTAACATAGCCCGATATCCATATAGGGTTAGGGTTTTGACTTCCTAAACCTCCAATTAGTGACCAAGTTTGTACCTTGTATAATATTATTGAAAATGAACACATGGCTAGCCACACACATTTTAGTATTGGGAGTGGACATGGCATATACTCATACCATGGTGGTCAAGAAGTTAGTTTAACTTATAGGAGGCACAATTTTTGTGTACACGCTCTGATTGAAGGGATTGTTGCACCATTGGAAACATATAAAAGTGTAGAAAACCATAGAGGTTGTGTGCATAAGTTCTAGACAATGTAAACCAAAACATTTCATTTAATGCCTCAAAACAGATTGAAAAGGTTTGGAACCCCAATTTTCTAAGCTGCAACCTGCCAGTAAAATGGTCCTACAAGTCAATTCCTCCAATTTTTTCTACCCAAAAGTAACAAGATAGATGAAAAAATATATGATGATCTAATATGGATAATACCTTCCCATCTACAGAGGCTTTTTGTCCCTCTACCGTCTCCTTGAAGTACCAATTTTCTTCACCTAGAAGTTATCCTTTCAACGCATTCTTCCAAAAGTCATGCTACCCATTTCTTATAGTTATGGACCTCGTCTACAAAGCCATTGATTAAATGGGTTGGTTGTCATTGATGTCAACCCTTGAAGAAAGTTTGGTAGCGAATTCCGGTAGCAAAATGGTTTGGGTAATGGACCCAAGTTTTTTTTATGGATAATGGTATGAGTTTTGAGATATTTGGAGGTAATACTATTCCAGATGGATAGTACATGTCATGCCATTTCCGATGGTATGTGGAATGTCACATAACTCCTCACGGTTAGAGAGTTATGGACATGTGAAGTTGGAGAACCCTCATGAGTCATTTAGAAACCCCTAAAAGTCAAAGTTTTTGCAAAATAAATTATCTAAATAATAAAGTTAATAGAGAACTCCCTAAAATAAGGAAAGTGGAATGCTACATAAAATTATTAATAAGAGGCAAGGCTCTCTCATTTTATCACACTTGAACACATTGAATATATTTTGTTGTGTGAGGCTTATTGCAAGTATTCATTGATACATATGAAGTTGTGAAAGTATGAGGTAGTACGAAGAGTTGACGGCAAAAGTCTCAGAATTACAACGAATACTTAAAAAACCCTAATTTATGAGGCGTACAGGGGTTGACGGTGTATTAGGGTGCATACATATGCAGGATGACAGTGTATTAGGGTGCATACATACACAAGCTGGCAGTGTATTAGCGTGCGCACATGTTGGTAAAGCCATGGAAACTTGAAAATATGAAGATGCAGAGGTTCTAGATTCTGAAATCAAGCTCCCATGAAGGTCTATAGTGCTCAAATACATCAGATCTATCCATTGGTTCAAAAGATATGTCTTATTTCTATGAATATTTGGATTTTGATGTATGCGTGAGAAATGGTTATGGAGATTTGAGAATTCTCCCTAGAGAGACTAGTGGCTGTATGGGATCTTCTATATAAGTCAAATCTATAGAAATACAGTGATGGTATATTTATCATTGATACTTCTTGTTGAGGCACATCTTGTATTTCTTGGCATATGGCTAAGGGTTTTGTGGTATATGGTTGAGAGCTTGTATTGGTTGATGTATTGAGAGGTTGAATATCAGAAAGGGTTTGAATTATAGATCATGCTAGGTTTATTATACTTATTCATGATTACATATACTTATGGCACATGACTAGAGAGAGATGTGTATGAGGATGCATGCACATGGTACAAATATAGTCTAGATGCAGTGACAGGTTACAGATCTATGTGAAAGAAGTTACACAGGGTCATAATTTTTCAGAAGAAAGAGAACCCTAGTTTTCAGAAGGCATATACAGGTTGCATAATAGTTCAGTTGCATACATACACAGGCTGCATAACAGATAGGGCATGCACATACATGTGCTGCAGCACTACAAGTTGCACACATTTTCATCTCAGGTACAGATTGATTACAGGGAAGTTGTACAGGTTGGTTGCAGGTTAGTGGTACAGATTGATACAGTTGTATAGTGGTATATCTCACAGTGATTGTGTGAAAATGGTTCCATCATTCTACTTCTACTTCAGGACGGTTGGACGAGGCAAGGACAAGTGGTTGTAGCCGGAGAACATAGGGGGTTGTAGCCAGAGAATTAGGGATTTGGAGCTTCCCTTAGGTTGTAGTATGAGAAACTAGGGGGTTGGAGCCTCCTTCCAGTTGCAGGTGGAAAACAAAGGAAGTTGGTGCTTCCAATGAATGTAATTATTCAAGACATATAAGAAAAAACATTATGTGGTTTTCTCCCTCTTTGGGTTTCCATGTAAAAACATTGGTGTACTGTGTATGTGTGTGATTGCTCATTTTTTCATTGTTTATTTACTCTGTAACTATTGGATGATAATGCTACATTGATATAACACTTGCATTTTATGGTGAAAAAGGATTAAATTTCTCAATTATTGTTTCATCCCCCCTCTCAGTAATCCAACAATTGGTTTCAGAGTCGGTTCCTTCAAAAATCAGTTTAACCACTGAAAGGTAGATCATGGAGAGAAACAACATGTATACAAATGGAATACCATAGTTTGATGGACATAAGTATGCATTTTAGAGGATAAGGATGAAGACATATATACAGGCACACAGATTTTAAATTTTGCAATCAATTGTAGATGGATACATAGCACCAACAGTTCCATCGACAAATGACAAAGCAATAAAACTCGATCAGAATAATTCCAAAGCCACAAATGCACTTCTGATTGGTCTTGGAGAATCGGTATTCACCAAAGTTACACATTGTAAATCTGCAAAAGAGATTTGGGACAAACTTCAAAATATTTATGAAGAAGATTCAAAAGTCAAAGAAGCAAAGCTTCAAACTTATAGAGGTCAGTTCGAACAACTAAAGATGAAGGAAGATGAGAATATTGCAGCTTACTTTTTACAAGTCGATGAAACAGTAAATGAAATCATGGGATTAGGAGAAGAAATCAAAGAATCTGTAATTGTTCAAAAGGTACCAAGATCTCTTCCTATGAGATTTGACCCTAAGATATCAGCACTAGAAGAAAGAGAAGATATGAACTCAATAAGCATGGATGAACTACATGGAATCTTCACAGCATATGAAATGAGAACTGCACAGGAAAATCCAAATATAAAAGAAGCATCCAAAAAGTCAAAGAAAAAGGGAAAGAAAAAATAAAAATAACATAGCAGCAGCAATGACGTCTCGGAAGATGATGAAGAAGTGGCCAACTTTGTCAAAATATTGAACAAGGGAACCAATGGTAGGTATAGAGGTAAGATTCCTTTGATTTGTTTTAATTGTGATGGTATTGGTCATTTTTATAACAAGTGTACTCATAAGAAAAAGATAAATGATGAAGGTTATTCAAATAGCAAACAAACATATAAAGGAAAAAGAACCACGAAGAAAGTTTTCAAGAAAATCTTATGTACTAAAGAAGACATCTCATCATGAGATGAATATGAAGTCAGTGATAGTGAGACAGAAATAGTTCTATTCATGGAAGTACAAGACTATAATAAAGAAGACTACGAAAAAGAATATGAAGAGGCAGAAGTTGACTACCGAGAAGAATTGTTGTGTTCCATAGAAGTTATCAAAAGAGAAAAGAAGAAAAAAAAGAAACTACAAGCGAAACTAGACAAGAAAGAAGACACTCGGGAACTAGAACAAATGATCACAAATTTGAAGGTTCAAATTGAATAATATAAAACCATTGAAGAAGAACTCAAAGAACAACTAGAAGGAAGAGACTGGATCATTGAAAATTGGAAGCAGATATTGTCACATTAAGAAAGGATCTTCAAAAGATAAATATGCAGAACAACTCAAAAGTTTTGAATGACATTATCAGTAGTCAAAAACCTCATCATGACAAGTCTGGACTTGGATACATTAAGAAAGAAAAGGAATCAAGCTCCAAAACAATAGAATAAGAAACATATCTGAAAAGTTATGCAGAAACAATCAAAGGGGATAGGAAGGTCTATAAAGAGAATTACAGGGACACTCCTCCACCGAAAATATTCATATTTTAAAATCAATGACCGACAGAAACAAATAAGCCTCGGGAAGAAGAAGGATTCATAAGAGTACCTCCTTTCAGAAGATATTCAACTCCCAAGTATCAAACGATCTTTTTGGGTTTATGTTATGCATGTAATAATTTTGAACATAAAGATATGAATTGCAGATCTAACAGATGGAACATAAACATATTTGAAAGTCATAAACAAAAGGGTTATCCAAGAAGGCCTAGTGAAACACAGAGAAGAAGTTATAATAGGTTTGAATATTTGAGAACTAAAGTGGAATGCTACAAATGTAACAACTTTGGACACATGGCCAAACATTGCAGAATGGCAGTCCCTCCTAGAGAACCACAACAGAACAACAACAATCATAGACAGGAACCTCAGAAAAGGACATGGATAAGAAAGAAGAATCAATATAGCAATGAACAATGCACACTCGCTCTACAAGATAAGCAGAAGAAACATGGCTGGTATGTTGACAATGGTTGTTCAAAACACATGGTAGGTGATAGAGACAGATTTCTTACATTAAGAAAGGAAAGCAATGGATCAGTCTTCTTCAGAAATGATGATTCAACTAAAATCATTGGAAAAGGCACAGTCAGAATTGGGAACAAGAATACCAAGGAAGAAAATGTTCTACTAGTATAAGATATGAAAAATAATCTTCTAAGTTGATTCAAATGTGTGACCAAGGTCATAAAGTTACTTTCGATTCACAAAAGTGCGAGATAAGAAAAGAAGGTTCAGGAAAATTGATTGCAACAACTGCGAGAACTTCAAGAAACATATATGTATTAAGTGAAATTGGAAATGAAAAGTGTTTCCTAGGAAAAGAAGATTAAAGTTGGCTATGACACAGAAGAATGGTTCACATACATTTTGATAACCTTGTGAAAGTCATCAAAAAGGAAGCAGTTAGAGAAATTCCCCGGATCTCAAAACCATCCAACACTTTATGCGAGCATTGTCAACAACGAAAGAAAACAAAGACCAGGTTCAAATCAAAGGAATATTCAACAATAAGACCGTTGGAAATTGTGCATACTGATCTAGTTGGAACAACTACAACAAATGGTTTAAAAGGTGAGAAATACTTTATGTTATTATTTGATTATTATACAATAATCACTGCAGTTTGCTTCCTCGGGAATAAGTCAGAAGCTTTTGAAAACTTCAAGGTCTACAAGGAAATGGTTGAAAATGAAATGGATTCAAAAATCAAATGCTTGAGATCTAACAATGGAGGAGAGTTCACTTCAAAGGAATTTATGGACTACTGCAGTAGGCATGGAATAAAAATGCAATTCTCCATTTCTAGGACACATCAATGGAATGGATTTGTTGAAAGAAAGAACAGGACAATACATGAAATGGCTCGAACAATACTAATGGATTCCAAATTGACAGATATCTTTTGGACACATGAAGTGCATACAATAGTTCACATTCAAAACAGAGTAATGCTCAGAAACAACACACAAAAAACTCCCTACGAGCTATGGAAAGCAAGACCATCAAATGTAAATCACTTCAGAGTTTTTGGAAGCAAATGCTACATCAAAAGAGAAGATGGAAGAATGGGAAAGTTTGACTCTCATGTGGAAAAAGGAGTACTTGTTGGTTACTCAAGTACAAGGAAATCATACAAGTGTTACAACCTGATATTAAACAAAGTTGTGGAAAGCATCAACGTAACAATTGATGAAACGGGTAGAAAAGAATTGAAGGAAGAAGAAAATGAATCAATGGAACAACTTTACGAAGAAGAAGAAGAAGATGAAAAATAAGTAGAAGAGGAAGATGAAGAGAATCTGACAGAAGCAGAAGATCAATTTCAGCAAGTGCCTCCAAAGACACCTAGCAGACAAGTACAGAAGAATCATTCTTTAGATCAGATTATTGAAAACAAAGATGCAAAAGTTGAGACTAGAAGAAGAATCTGTTCACCAGAACAAACGCACCTAGCACTCTCATCTACGATTGAACCAAACTATTTTGAAGAGGCCAGTAAGGATAAATTTTGGAATAAGGCCATAGATGAAGTATTGGATCAAATAGAGAAAAATGACACTTGGGAATTGGTTGCAAGAGCAAATAATAAGAATGTGATCGGCACAAAGTGGGTATACAAGAATAAATTGAATGAAGATGGATAGGTTACAAGAAGCAAATATAGATTGGTATGTAAAGGATATGCACAGGTTGAAGTTATCGACTTTGAAAAGACATTTTCCCCAGTTGCCAGAATGGAAGAAATCTGTTTTCTCTTAGCTTATGCATGCTCCAAAAATATTAAAGTGTATCAGATGGACGTGAAATTAGCTTTTATGAATAGAGAACTTGAAGAAGAAGTCTTCATTGAACAACCAGAAGGATTTTAGTTGTCATAGAACGTAGATTATGTGTATAAATTGAAGAACACCTTGTATGGTCTAAAACAGGCTCCTAGAGCATGATACTCTAGACTGGATAAATATCTACAGCAAGCAGGGTTCAGAAAAGGAAGTATAGACAACAACCTCTACATCAACGTAACTCAAGATAGTATTTTATTAATTCAATTTTATGTTGATGATATTATTTTTGGAATTACTGATGACAGGTTAAGCTAGATATTTGCAAAGGACATACAAAATGAATTTGAAATGTCATTACTTGGAGAACTATCCTTCTTTATGGGTCTTCAGATACATCAAAGAAATCAAGGAATTTTTATTTCTCAAACCAAGTATATCAGAGAAATTCTAAAGAGGTTTGGAATGGAAGATTGCAAACCAGTTATCACTCCCATGCAAGCCATTTGCAAGTTGAGCAAAGATGATGATTCAAAGTCTGCAAATCAAAGACAATACATGTTAATGATTGGTAGCCTACTATATTTGATAGCATCCAGACCAAATGTAATGCAAGAACTTGGACAGGTGACACGATTTCAAGCAACACTAAAGGAATCAAATCTATTAGCAGTGAATAGGATTTTCAGATATCTCAAAGGAATAGAAGAGTTTGGATTATGGTATCCAAAAGGAAAGGATATATCACTTATTTCCTACATAGATGCATATTGGGAAGGTTGCATTGATGACCGATGAAGCACCAGTGGAGTATGGTTCTACTTGGGTGAGTTTTTAGTATCATGGCTAAGCAAGAAACAATCATCAGTATCTTTATATACAGTCGAGGCAGAGTATATTGCAGAAACAACATGTTGTACATAGGTCCTATGGATGAAACAAACTCTAATAGATATACAGGTTGACTATGATGAGCCCATTCCAATCTATTGTGATAATACAAGTGCCATTGGTATCTCAAAGAACCTGGTCATGCACTCCAAGACGAAGAACATTCTAGTCAAGTATCACTTTCTACGGGAACATGTTGTAGAAAAGAATAGCATAGTTGAATATGTGGGCACAAAAGAACAAGTGGTAGACATATTTACAAAACTGCTTCCAAGGGAATCCTTTGAGTATCTTTTCCATAGACTCAGATTTATTTCTACTCCAAAATGAATGCTTTTGAATTCTTATATTATATGTTTTAGATGTACACGAGGAAGCACCATAAAGAGGATAGTTTAGGTTGAGAGATTGAACAGTTCAGTTAGGGGGAGCATCCTCAGATGGAAAGATACCTTTTCCATTGATGACAAAGGGGGAGAGATTTATCAGATGTAGAGGACAGAGGCATGGTTCCAGGGGGAGCATTGGTCACAGAGATGCAGAAGACAAAGGCATGGTTCCAGGGGGAGCGATAGTCATAGGGGGAGATTGTTGATATGAGTGATATGACTTCAGTATTGCATGACATGACCTCAATATTTCATCATCATGTTTCCATCAATGCCAAAGGGGGATATTGTTGATTAAATGGTTTGGTTGTCATTGATGTAAACCCTTGAAGAAATTTTGGTAGCGAATTCTGGTAGCACAATGGTTTAGGTAATGGACCCAAGTTTGTTTGATGGATAATGGTATGCATTTTGAGATATTTGCAAGTAAGACTATTCCAGATGGATAGTACATGTCATTCCATTTCCGTTGGTATGTGGAATGTCACATAACTCCTCACGGTTAGAGAGTTATGGCCATGTGAAGTTGGAGAACCCTCACGAGTCATATAGAATCCCCTAAAAATCAAAGTGTTTGCAAAAGAAATTATCTAAATAATAAAGTTAATGGAGAACTCCCTAAAATAAGGAAAGTGGAATGCTACATGAAAGTATAAATAATATGCCAGGCTCTCTTATTTTATCACACTTGAACACATTGAATATCTTTTGTTGTGTGAGGCTTATTGCAAGTACTCATTGATACATCTGAAGTTTCGAAAGTCTGAGGTAGTACAAAGAGTTGACGGAGAAAGTCTAGAAATTACATCAAATACTAAAAAAACCCTAATTTCTTAGGCATACGCAGACTAACAGTGTATTAGGGTGCGTACATACGTAGGCTAGCATTGTATTAGGGTACATACGTATGTGGGATGGAAGTGTATTAGGGTGTGTACATGTTGGTAAAGCCATGGAAACTTGAAAAGATGAATATGCAGAGGTTCTAGATTCTGAAATCAAGCTCCCAAGAAGGTCTATAGTGCTCAGATACAATAGATCTATACATTGGTTCAAAAGGTATGTCTTATTTCTATGAATAGTTGGATTTTGATGTATGCATGAGAAATGGTTGTGGAGATTTGAGAATTCTCCCTAGATAGACTAGTGGCTTCATGGGATCTTCTGTATAAGTCAGATCTATAGAAATACAATGTTGGTATATTTATCATTGATACTTCTTGTTGAGGCACATCTTGTATTTCTTGGAATATGTCTAATGTTTTTTGTGGTATATGGTTGAGATCTTGTATTGGTTGATGTATTGAGAGGTTGAATATCAGAAAGGGTTTGAAGTCTAGATCATGTGAGGGTTATTATACTTATTAATTATTACACACACTTATGGAAAATGACTAGAGAGAGATATGTATGAGGATGCATGCACGAGATATAGATACAGTCTGGATGTAGTGACAGGTTACAGACCTATGTGAAAGGAGTTACGCAGGGTCAGAATTTTTCAGAAGAAAGAGAACCCTAGTTTTCAGAAGGCATATGCAAGTTGGATAACAGTTTGGTCACGTACATATGTAGGCTGCATAACAGATAGGGTGCATACATACGCGTGTTGCATCACTACAATTCACGTACATGTTGTACTTTGTTGATACATGTTCAGTTCAGGTATAGATTGATTATAGGGAAGTTATATAGGTTGGCTACAGGTCAATGGTATAGATTGATACAGTTGTACAGTGGTATATCTGACAGTGATTGTGTGACAGTGGTTCCATCATTCTACTTCTACTTCAGGGTGGTTGGATGGGGTAAGTACAGGTGGTTGTAGCCACCTTCCAGTTGTAGCCGAAGAACATAGGGGGTTGTAGCCTCCTTCTAGTTGTAGCCAAAGAATTGGGGATTTGGAGCTTCCCTCAGGTTGTAGCTTGAGAAACTAGGGGGTTGGAGCCTCCTTCCAAATGCATCTAGAAAAAAAAGGAAGTTGGTGCTTCCAATGAATGTAATTCTTCAAGACATATAAGAAAAAGAATTTTGTGGTTTTCTCCCGCTTTGGATTTCCACGTAAAAACATTGGTGTACTGTGTATGTGTGTGATTGCTCATTTTTTCATTGTTTATTTACTCTATAACTATTAGATGATAATGCTACATTGATATAACACTTGCATTTTATGGTGAAAAAGGATTAAATTTCTCTAGTATTGATTCACCCCCCCCTCTCAGTAATCCAACAAAAGTCGTGTCTTCTACCAACTATTCTTGATATTATGGTCCTATTTCTTCTATGGTATGTAAAACTTGCTCCTCCTCCTGATCCAACATGGAAGGCTCATAGAGTTTCATGTTCTTCACATTCACTATTGAGTAAATGTGCATGTATGGGGGTAGACTAAACCTGTAGGAATTATCTCCCACCTTCTTCAATACTTCAAAAGGGCCATACCATAGAGCCTTGATATTATTACAATGACCCTATAGTATTTCCTCATTTAGTTGTAACCAAACTCTTTCTCCCACTTTAAATGACTTATGAGTTATGTTTTGATCATGCCTAGACTTATACTTTTGTTGTGACTTCTTCAACATATCCTATACTTGTAAATGGATCTATAAAATGTTTTTAATGAATTTATCTATTCTCAATGCTTCTCCTTTAATGTATTCCCTCACTCCTCCTTGTTATCCATAAACAACATCCAAGGGTGAAGGTGGAAAATATAGAAAGCAAGTTTCAAAAGGGGACTTACCATTAGAAGTATGGAATACTCTATTATAAGAGTGATGAATGTAAATTACATTTTCATCCCAAGTCTTTGGAAGCTTCTTATTGTAACCCATCAAAAGTTGAGCCAAAGTCCCATTGACTACTTCTATCTACCCATCTGTTTGTGGATGGAATATTGTATATGTATTCAACTTAGCGCCCATATTCTCCCAAAGTGTAGTTTAAAAGGCACTGATAAATCATCAATCTGTGTTTGAGATGATGCTCCTTAGTATCCCAAAGTGCACCCAGACCTTTTCAAAGAATTTGTTTGTTTATTCTTGTCCTAAAATTTTATTTTTACAAGGAATATGAATGCAGATCTTGTTGAACTTGTCAAATACCACAAAAATATAGTCATGTCCCTTCCTAGTTGCTATTAAACCTCCCAAAAAATCCAAGAAAATGTTTTCCCAAAGTTGAATGGATATAGGTGAGGGATGGTATAGACCTTGCTTAATGTTACTAGGCTTGCTAGTACAACAAGGTATACATCCTCTAATATATCATGCTACATCTTCTTGCATTTTGGGCTAGTACAAATACCTTTGTAAGTTAGAATCTGTCTTCCCAATACCAAAATGTCTTGCAACATTGGAGGTGTGCAGAGCCTCTTTGATAAGATGCAATATTTCACCTTTAGGAATGTAGAACTTGTCTATATTGTAGAGAAACCCATTCTGGAGATGATAGTAATTTTTACAGTCACCTTATTTTATGTGAATGTTTCCTTGTAGCTATTGAAACACCTCCTTAAAGTCCTAATATTATTTGTATGCCTCTTTGTATTCATAATGGGCAAAAGGCTCCATTTGCATAATATTTCCCAAATATTTAATCTTGGATGTGGGTGGCCTTGAAATCATGTCTTCTAACTTATAATGTCAGGTTTAGGAATCTTACCTTGGGCTTGCAAATACTGTAGTGGCTGGTGATATATGTGGATAATGGTTTTCTTTCCCATAATATAGTGATTTCACTTCTTAATAAATTGAACCAGGGCATACAGTTCCTTATCATATGTAGGGTAGTTCAAAACTCCCCCATGAAACATCTCATAATGATATCATATTGGTTTACCTCCTTGCATCAAAATTTCTCCCATAGAATAGCCACTTGCATCTATTGTTAGTTAAAAGTTCTTCTGCAAGTTAGGAAATGCGGGAACTGGTGCTTGATTGATATTTTGATTCATCTTTTCGAAATATTTCTTTTGATTATTTCCCCATTGGAAAGTATTACCACTTTCTGTTATGGCGTGGAGTGGTGTACCTATTGTTGAAAAGGATTCTATGGACTTATGTAGGTCTTTGCTTCCCAAAAAAATATCCTAACTTCAATGAAATTATTAGGAATCAACCTTTTAATGATGGACTCCATATTTTCAACCATTTAATTATCTATCTTAAGTTCCCCTCCACCGATCACATACCCCAAATAGACCAATGATTGTTGAGAAAAATCACATTTCGTGAGGTTAGCCAATAGTTGGTGCTTTTTCAGAGTCTCTAACACTTGCATGAGATGTGAGATTTCCTCCTCCTAGGTAGAGATATAAGAAAATATATCATCCAAATACAACATAACAAATGAATCTAAATATGGGAATAATACATCATTCATCAGTCTCATAAATGTAGTTGGAGCATTACATAAACTAAATTGAATGACCAACCATTCATACAAACCTTACCTTGTCTTGTCTTGAAGGTGGTCTTCCGGGGATCTTCTTCTTTGGCACATACCTAGTGGTATCCTAATTTGAGATCCAACTTGATGAAGTACTTGGCATGTTGCAATTGGTCTAACAAATCATCGATCATGACTAAAGGGTATCGATTCTTAAGTGTAATCT